>JAOEHX010036640.1:0-22430 GCA_025448015.1 Bolborhynchus lineola
ACCCCAATATTTAAAAAGTACAGATGCTTCTTTATAGTGTTATCTAGCAATCATAGAAGCGTAAAATGGTTTGTGTTTTCGGGAGGTTTAAAGCTCATCTAGTTCCAACCCCCTAGTGCAGACAGCGACACCTTCCACTAGGCATGCACGATCAACAAGCAACCTATACTATTGCTTCGGGCGGTAGTTTCCTTAAGCCTCTACTATGTTAAACCATTGTGTGCATGCATACACACAAATGTACTACTGAGTTTTCACTGAGATGTGTGCTTGCTAAAAACATCAGAACTGCCACTGTTTTGAGAGCTTCAATTCTCTTTCCTCCTCATTTGTTTCCAGGCATAATGTAACAAATGTCTTCAGAGCTTATACTCTGCAAATGTTTCCCCTGTTCCTGCACCAGCAATCAACTCTGCTGATAACAGCTGCCTTCAGACTACAGCATATTTCTGCTTCCCATAAAGCAAATCTGTGCTACTGATACTTGGAGGCATGGGCTGTTAGGATATATGGATAGCTGAGCAACCAGGAGATTACACCTTTCAGGACTTGACTCCTGCCCAGGTAACAGCACACATTAGATCTTCTCACTGCAGGATCTCCTTTCAATATTATTTAGGAATACAATCAGAAGACAGGACAGATGATGCTAGTAGGCAGTTATTTGCAGACATCCCAATGTACAAGAAATCACAGAGTGAGTGATGGAAAGAAACAACAATCAAGACAGTTGAACTCAGACATACTAGCAAAGTTCTTCTAGAGCTGACAGGCTGGGGTGCCAGTCTGGATTGCAGCTTCTTAGCCATAAGGCAGATGTGAAAGGGCAGAGAAACAAGGCCAAGAAAACAGCTCTGACATGAGGAAGACACAAGGAGAGAAGGAGCAGTACTCAAGAGGCCTGCAAAGGGAAATGGATGGTAAAAGGGACAGAAGAGCAGAAAAGTTCAAATCTAGATGATCCTTGTCCAGCTACATAGGGTTTTGCCAACTTCTGCCTCCTGCAGTGAGTCTGCAGTTGCACCTAAAGTATTCTACAGCCAAGATAAAAGGTAATCTGTATGGGATTTCCCCATAGGCATTCATGGCAGCACAGTGTCCCTAGTAGAGCTTAACATTCAGAATCCACCTCACTTTGATGTTTTTCTTCAAACAATGACTGATGGGTTTTTACTATTTGTGCTCTATCAGTATTTTCTTGGGCCAATGGCAGAGCATGGCATCTGTAGTATCATTACTGAATTAACACATTATTATTATTATTATTTGTAGTGACAATGATAGTAATCTTGAAGCCATTTGCATACATAATTAACCTCAGTTTTAAACTTCTTTCAGTTAATGTTGGCAATTATGGCTGAACCCAAAGTACAGAGTGGGCAGGAATCATTCCATCAAGTTTATTATGCTTTGGCTTCAGTACAAGCTACAGGGAATGCTATTAATAAACTTCTTAACCTGTAGACAATTGTAATGCAGAAGAATTGGTTATGCTGCTGAAACTGCACAAACGACAACATATGGGACGAAAGAATAGGTTATAACTATGTGTTTGGCAAAAAAATGTTGTGCCTTCACCAAATATGAATACCTCAATCTATAGCCTGGCTTCTGAGTTTTGCAAGCTCATTCACTGTTGGTTTTACAAACAGAAAACAAATGTGTGGGGTAGAAAACAAATATTGTGGGGTAGAAAACAGACAGAACATAGCACAGCACAGGACGTATTACAAGACTGAAACCAGCTTTGCACTTAGATATTTTCATGGATGATAAAGACGGGTAATGGATTGTGACTGACATGTCTGTGACCTTCTAAAGCTTGCAAGCAGCTTTTAAGACCAAGAGAACATTCTTCTTTTGCACAGTAGCGTAGAAATAACTTCATTTCCTTAACTAGCTTTCCATTCATGAAAAATAGAAGAAAGCATTTAGCTACATTTGAAATAACTAATAATGATTTAACTACAAGGTCTCATTGAAACTTTGCCATGCACAATCTTTCACTGTTTGCTTTGTATGCCACATGAATCTTTCGCAATGGGTCACATTGATCAGGAAAGCTTACACAAGATAAAATCTGTTGTCAAAATTCCTGATTCTGGTTAGAACTTTGAATTTTAATTTATTTTCTTTTTCCTTGCAGAGGAGTCAAAGAAAATTAAGGTGCTTAACAGGATAATGAGAGTGGTACCAAGGGAGAAAAGAGCGTATGTTCATTTATTTATAACGATATTGTGAAGTGTTTAACATATTTAAATCAGTGAGGCACATATTCACCATATAATTTAATTAGCACTTCTGGTAGATACCATAAATGTTTCTAATGCACTCTTTCTATTACATGCAATTATAAATAGCATGTCTATTTATAAAAGCAAACTGACCAGAAGATGGCCCCATAGTGAATACAATGCAATTGAAAATGCACTCAAAGGAATAGGCTGATGTCAGAAAGTGCAAGCTCTATTTATCAATCCTGAAAAGCACACTAGGCAGGTCCCTCTGAAGGGGTGAAGTATTTGTCGTTGTAGCACTCCAAATAATTTTAATATTCATTATGAAATAGATAAAATAGATTGGCGATTATCTACGCATTTCCTTAAACGCTAAAACCAGACAAACTCATGCGAGCAAAATGCCAGTCTTATTCTCATGTTGTGTTGTTCAAAATTTGGGTTTCCCAGGAAAAGAACACTCAGTTTTAGGGACTGATCCAGTGGACCAAGGCCATTTCATTGACACTGGGAAAAGGCAAGGCAATATTTTAGCTAACTCTAGGGAAAAAAATTAAAACCTCTACAAGCTGTTTACTCCCCAGTTCTGTACACTTCACAGGGTACCTGCGTACACTCGTTGAAGCCACTGGCCATTTAACAATTAGAAATAAAAGTTTCATAAAATGCTTTTATTCTAACTCTATCTCCCACTTTTAAACATTGAAGCAGAAGTAATTATGATTAATGGAATGTAGAGTTTCTACAATTAAGATATACTCTAGACAGGCAATAACATAATGTTTATTCAAACGAGAAAGAACAGGGCATCAATAATTATGACTTGAACCATTCATTTTCATTCAAAATCAAATAATGTTAAATTTGCTGTACTTACTGCTGGGCATGAGGAACACCCTGCTGTCTAGACAAAAATTTTTCCTGAAGGAGGACTATGATTCACCCCACAGTTTTCCATCAACACCTCCAAAGTGTAAACAATTATTCCCTAAAATAGAAAATTCTTATCACTTGTCACAGCATAATTGCAGCTGTTCAGATTTCAGATGACAACAGTACCTGCCTCAGAATTCCCTACATCCAGATCCCACACTGCTGCATACCACAGCTGGTACGGCAGAGTCTCGTGGCTGCTACTACAATTACCCAAAACACTCCATTGCCAGCAAATACCTCAGACCTAATTGCCCCAGCTGTCCTTACCCTGCCACAGCAGAGAAAAATGACATATTTGCTCCACAGATCACCACAGAAGGACGACCTTAAAGAAGCAGATGAGGAGAGGCAACACCTACAGCAGACTTATGGAATGCAGGGGATGGTAGGTTAGACCTGACTAATTCTGACAGTAAAATAAGTTTCCTGCTCCATTCCATATTTACATGGCCTTCCTGGGTGAAGGGCAGAATATGAGGAAACAACCATATTCTCATGCAGAAGGTTACAAGCATCTTGAATAAATATAATCTGAAATGCAACACATGTCTTTTGAGGTCTAGAAATCCTTTTGCATAGTTACTGCACTGCCATTCTGGATGGTTGACCTTCTGGAGAAGTGGACCATTGTTAGAAGCTTCACAATTTATTTGGAGCAAAAAGTCAGATTACATTTCCCCTTTGAAATTAATTTTGGAAGAAGCAGCCTTAAAAAGTCAGTGGGCAGAAAATGAAGAATCCTTCACAAGTCCTCATGATGCTACACCATATTCATAAGAATTCATATGGAATAGCCTAGCTAAGGAAGACTAAAAGAATGATATGGGTAAAACGATGAAATTTCAGATGCCAAACCGCCAGATTAAAATCATCTTGCTATAGTTGACTTTGAATGTTTTATCTCCCTCCCACACCCTCAACTCAAGAGAAGAAGCCTGACTTCCATATATTTAACTGATAATGCTCCAAACCATTTTCCCTGGTACTAAAAAAAAAAAAATCACATATCTTTAGAAGCTTGAAAGGCAGTTTTGAAGAAGAAAGATGAAGACACAGAATGAAAAGACATTTGAAAGATTAAATTACCATTTAAAGATGTCAAAAAGTAAATGTAAAGTGAAGCTTCACAATTCTTTATAAAGCAGTCAATAAGATAAGCTTCAAGTTTTCCTGGTTTGATGCTTTTAAATATGGGGGTTTTCTCCCTGTGACACAAGTCTTAATTTTAAGGTTCATTTAAAATTCATAAACCTGAAAATGGTAATATCTTTTGTTTGTGTAGTCTTATGAAGAATAAGATATTTCTTGAGCAGTTCAGACAGTTGCAGACTTTACTCACAAGCTGCAGCTAGCATTTTTATTCGTTCATTCACATATCAATACTTGCAGACACCACACATTCTATCACCGCCACACCCATAGTCATCACTCAAGTTTTTGTGGTTGTTTTCCTTCAGGAGCAATGATGACTTTGTGATTTTTATTAGCATTTCTTGAAATACATTTGCTCTCATATATTTGCTCTTCAATGAAGAGAGATGAACAGGATTTAAACAGACATTAGGCTTATATATAACTAACAAGACCCAGTCAATACTAAGCACTGGAATGTGGAAAAGTACTCAGCTGTGGATGCCTTGCTCCTGACCCAATTTTACGTCATCTCAGAGTAGGCAAAGCCATAGGGCACAGATAGACTTGTATAAAGATTTAAGTCACCAGCTCATTGCCAGAACAGTTGCAACACCAGGCAGGAGTTTCAAAAGCTCCAGGTTAGAAGAACAGGCCCCGCTGAATTTTTCTTAAGGAATTTTGTTCATATATTTATATACAAAACCCACCAGAGAAATAAGAAACTCTGAATCAGCTTCCTCTGAGACTCATGGCCATCTAGCCACAAAGTGTCTGGTCTAGCAGGTCATGTCACTCAGCACACAAACACTGCTCACATCCTGTCCGTGGGCATTTAAGATATCTCTTGATACCTGCCTCATTTTCAAGTCCTAAAAGGGTCTCAAATTTTACTAACGTAAGCCCATACAGAAATACAACCTCTCACCGACACACTCTCCAGCCACACAAGTGGGGTAGGGGTATGGACATGTCAGCAGCAGACTCATGTGCACTGTCTTAGTTTAGCAAAATGCTTTTTGGGGTTTTGTGTTTGGTTGGTCATTTGTCAAGAGTCAGATGCATCAAGTTGGTACAGTATTTAAGGGGGGCTGCTGCAACTGTTACACTGCTGGCTCCATAAGCCACCCTGAGGACCTCTAGGCTATTTAATGCCTATCTGCTCCTATTATAAGCACTCCAGTTTCTGCTGTGTGCCTAGTAGTGGTAGAATGCGTAACACCAACAGACAACTCCAGCTGAAGAAGACAAACAGGCCTTCAGCACCAAAAGCAGCTCCACCCCAAGACAAAAACCTATTTCATTCGTGCCTCATTTACAGGGGTGAAGGACTTGCCCTCCTTTACCCACAAAACCCCTTTACATTGGCAGTATTTTTTTCCACAGAAGCAATGGAGAGTTTCCCTGTGAAACATCAGCATAACTTTCTTTGGGACCTTCAATTTTCAAAGCAATGCTTATGCAAGTATCCACTAGAAGTACAGAAACCAGACTGAGTTAACTGATAGAGTTTCAAAAGAGGTCACTCAACCGTACCTAAGTAACTTTTTTAATTAAGTATTGAACAGTGGGTAGATTACAAGAAGATGGCAGAGCAGATAAAGGATAGCATTAGAGATGCAAAGAGAAACTCTGAAAACAGAAGTTGAAAGCCATGCTAAATACAACACTTTTTCCAATACTACAAATTAAGAAATCAAGGAAGGAGAAAATGAGAACATTACAGGCCACAATGATAAACTGAATCACTTAGGATGGCAAAATGCCTGAACTACTGCATTACTACATTATCAATACATATCCAAAGGGGATGATAAAACGTGGTCTCTGACCCAGCAGCCAATCTATTGTGACATCAGGCTATGAATAGCAAGATGGGTTTACTGTGAAAAACTCACAATTAAATGTCTGCCAGAAACCTAAAGATGTGCTACCTGCCTCTGATCAGAAGCAGCAACAAAGTCCTTGTGTTTTGTGCATTATTATTCTTTATTAAACTGTATTTCTATTAATCTCTGATGTAAGGAGACACATACATTGTGCTATGTCAGGTCATGTCAAGTCCCATCAAGTCACAGGATGCAAAACAGCCTGATGTAACCTGACATGGTACATATTAGTGCCAATGGAAAAAGCCTAAATGCCAAGCCATTTTCAATAAATACTCTCCATGTGCTGATGCACAGATAGACCCAGATGGGACTTTATCCTGCAGCTCTGCAAAAATACCAGTCATGGAAAGCTGTGGAGTTTCAGAGAGACAGAAGAAAAAAAAGTGCTGCAGAAGCAGACATTGATCAGTATTCATGTCCAGAGCTGCTGAGCATGTTGTAGAGACACTGTGAAATAAGTAAACTTAATTATCTTCAATGAATTTATTTCCAAGACAGTTAAAATAATCTCATGCAGCTCAGCAATGAATGTAACAATGGAAACAGTCAATCAGCTGTATTTAAGCTTAAGGTGAACTTTCTGTTCTCCCCTGTACCTGACTCTGTTACTTATTGCTGTTGCTCCATCAGTAGCAAGGGTTTTGTTTGGGTACATCCTACTGACAATTCGCAGAATACAGACTGTGTTTGGATATGACCTTTCAACTTCATCTACCCCTGTTCAGCCTACCCAGAATCTAGCCTGAGGAACTGAACTGATTCAGTCTCTTTCTGCATTTACATTTCTGAGAGTTGCCTTCTTACTGTTACATGACAGCATGAGGTTCAGATGGAAAGAAAAATACCAAGAAGTGAAAGGCATGCCAGGGAGGTAGGATAGATCAACAACATATCAACCTGAAAAGCATCTGGGTTCACTGGCCCTGTCAGTGCATGTACAGGCAATTATAGTAACACTGATGCTCTTTTCATCATGAAAAAAAAACTCCAACACACGCAACTAAATTGTCAAGTCTTGGAAAAGAGCTCCCCCATTCCTCATTTGAATGGCTTAATAAAGGACTTGGCTGTGTCCCACCTCTTTCAGTTGGGCCTTCAGTGTGTTATGGAAACATACAGCTGTACAGAGACACATGAGGAGCACACTCCATCATGCCTGTTCTTGGCTCAACCCCTGCCTCCTTTGGGAAATTGGGTGCTACAGACAGCACCTTTCAAAAAGCAGAATGTGATTCTCTGAATGACAGTACAGGTCCTCCATAGTTCCAAGAGACTGACTCCACCTCAGTTTTCCATACCTGCATAAGGCATACCCCTTATACAATTTGCTTGCACAGTATTTATACACCAGAGCTCTTTGCCGTTGAGGCGTTTACACTGGCTGAAAGGTGCAATGAAGAAATAAAGAGATCAAAGCTCATCAACCTGATCATCTGCATAACATTGTGGGATTAGAGTACGAGTCATTTGGAGAATTACATATAGGTGGAAAGGCTTGGCAGGTACAAGACTTACTTCCTTTCAAAGACTGTTAGACCCTTCTCAAAGAGAAAGGATAACTAAAATACACTGCATGGAGCCTTCCTTCTCATCCATATTAAAAGCTGCCCCAAAGGTCTTCACCATGTGGTGGGTTTGTGGTTTTTTTTTTTTTAAAGAACATGGAAAGTGAAAAATAATACTTTTGTCCTCAACATTGCCGTGAACAGAATTCTTCAATAATGCTTTAAATATTTAAATAGCATTGCTAAGGAAAAACTTTATTGAGGATAAGCATCTGTTCCTTAAAGCAAGCTGCTCGTTGCTTAAGAAAACACCTTTCCCAGCCACTTTTCAAGAACCAGTTGGAAAGGGCCAAAGGTGAATTTTGGCATCAGTGATGATTTATTTGCACGAACCAGTTTAAATGCAAGCAATATATTCCTGTCAGCCAGACAGCTGACAAAATGTCAGTCGCCTTTATCAATTGTTTCAGTACCTCCTGTCAGCTGCCATCAATCTTTGAAATAAACACTATAAATAAAACTGCATAGGCAAATGGCTGCTAAATAAACTACGGGTTAAGCACATTTCACCTATTATGCAATTCGGCACTGATGGTTATTTTGATCAAAAGCCTAAATTCAAAGTGAATACAGAGCTTCAAACAGAGAGGAGACAAGACACATTATGGTAAATATACGCAGACTTTTTTTCAATATACCAAGCATCCCTCAGCCATCTGGGTCTCTCCATCCGGTGGACTGGCCAAAGCAACATGTCTGAGACCTGCCCTGTGCCCAGGCTCAAAAAACCCTCACTCTTCCCTTGGGCAGAACAAAGTGGGAGAGGTGAATGCGAATTTGAGACATGGGGGATGGTGCAGCAAAAGGGGACAGGGCAGCTCGGCTGGGTCTGAAGGACCCCAAAGGTCAGATGCGATGGGTGAAGCCACCAGGCTCCAGGCATTGCCCAGCTGATACCCTCACCCCATTTGCAGACCCCAAAGGCACACTCCCCCACTGCTGGGACCTCCACCACAGACCTTTTGCACCACCCAGGAGTTTCCACCATACTGAGACAACCTGTGCCAAGCTTTCCCTTGTAAGATCCCACCGCACTCAGAAGACCTGTGCCAAGCTGTCCCTTAGAAAACTGCCCACAGGAGTGGGGCTAAGGGTGGGGATCACCTCTTAAAGGTGTGGGGCCATTTTCCAGCTGCACAGCCAGTCTTATTTGTACATTGGAGGGGTGAGGGAGAAGAGCCTTCCATGTGTGGCAGAAGGTCAAGATGGGACTTAATGGTGGTGGGAAAAAAAACCCAAAGAATAAGAAACTGAAAGGGCATCTTTATAAACCTCTATGAAAGGTGATGTGAGAAAAAGGTGAGTCTGTTGCTCTCAAGAACATAAGTAAGGATATGAAATACTAGTTTATAGTACGATAAATTGCATCCAATAGAAGTATTTTATAACTATATGGTTATATGTATCAGCAGCCATCACCTGCTCCTTTCCAAATTCTTTATAGATAATTCTTGCCACCAACCAAAAAAAAAATATAATCCACCTGTTTTCTTATTGCCTCATCTGCCATCTTTCCACTGTCACATAGTCTGCACAAGGAGATCTGAAAATAAATGGTGGTAGAGCACCTCCTTTCCAAAACAAGGTGAAGGCTACAATGGTTAAGGTACAGAGGTAGACTGCAAACCCATCTGCGGAAAGCAAATACCAAGTGGAGATTGACACTCTTTTCTCCTCATTTCAAGCCCCATGAAGGTTTTGTTTCCACCTTGCAAGATGATATCTACTTATTGTCCAAGTTGTCAATTGTCTTTTAAATCCTTACGGATGTCATTGCACAGCTCCCAGCCTAAATAATAAAAATATCCTGCAGAGTATGACAAGGATCTATTGTTATTGAGGGGATTGATGCAGCAGTGCAGAAACCCCATGGTAAAATAGTCTAATATCCAAGTTAATATTATAAGGATTACCAAACCGTACTGATTTCAGATGTTTCCCCCCACACACACTCTTCATCTTTTCAGGCTGTGGCTGTAACACTCTGGGAGCTGTTCAAGTGTCAGTGGCCCCCAGTTTCAAATTGGTGTTGCACAATTGTCCAGCCCCAGCTGGAGGCTGCAAGAAGAAAAGGAACTGTATTTTTCAGTGGGATGATCAGCTCCTGGATGTTAGGAAGGATGAATAATACTCAGCACTCACATCTAAAACCCATCAGGGTTAAGTACATTTATGATCACTGAGTGTCTCTGAAGTCCACTAAATGCTCTTGAAGATGACTGCACCTATGGGCAGAAGAGGGAGAGTTTGAAGTCACCAAATGAGGCTTTTATTTCTTGTGAATACAGATGAAGACAAGACCAAGAGCAAGTGTGACAGAAATCAGGAAACAGTGTTCATTTGAACTGGTATAGAAATATTTTCCAATGTCCAGATCTGGGTACATTGCATACCCAGGACAGCAGGACTACACCATGAACTGTGGAGCAGATCTGCCTTTTGGTAGAGTCACAGTCAAAGAACAACCATTCTTGTGAGTCCTGTGGCTCTGTTCAAGGATGGGAGAGAAAATATTGTATAATCATGAAGGACACTGATAGTGAAAGGGCAGCATGACACTAAAAATGTGTAGGATGGCTCCATCACACAATGCAAATTGCATTTCAAGGTAGGAGAAAGATCAGCACAGCACTGGGTTTGGTTCAGAGTTGGAGAGATGTAGAAGATAGCCAGTGTCTCAGAGCCTTCCAGAAGCAGAAGTTATCCAGCAGATGTCTAAACTTAAACATGTCTTGGAAAAGATGCAGTCCCTAGAGGGGTTACAGCTGCTTTTAGGGCATTATAGCACCTGGGGTTCTCTGGACATAACCAGTCTGGTGCTTTTGGCATCTTCCAAGCACTATGAAACCCAGCATGTACACCAAAGACTGAAATACTCAAACCCAATTCACTGAGCTTTTTATGGCAAATCCACTTTAATCCTGTGCTTGGACCAACTGATGAAACTAACCCAGGGGGTCTTGGAAAGCACCCAGTGCCACAGAAATACTTATCCATGAGTCCTTAACTCACACAGGCACACTTCTGGTGCATCTATCTGACTGTCATATCCATTAGGCAGAACCAGCACCCAGTCTGCCCTTGCTGGAATTGTGTTTGGCTTGCTATCACAGCATCATTTTGGCAGGATTCCTTTAGCCCATCTAAGTGCAGATTTGGAGAGGAGATGCTTATGTATGCCTGCTGGTCCAGGAAAAAAACCCAAACAAATCCTCTTTTCCATGGATGAGGCTTCTGATTATTATTATTATTATTATTATTATTATTATTATTATTATTATTATTATTATTTCTATCTATTGCCTGTAAAAATCAGAACGTAACCCTGATCTCATGGAAAGCAATGGCAAAACTCTTACTGATGTCACCACAGCCAAGGTTTCCCCTCTGGTTTCCCAGATGTTTTGTACTCCAGACTTGCCAAACCCATTCTCTCAGGCTTTTGCAGCATTACCTTACAAAATGAAGCAAGACTTGCAATTGCATTTGACGGTGATTTCTCCCAGTGTCCTGATCATGAATCATCATTCAGCATCCTAGTATCCATTTGCTAATCGCAAATGAAGTTGCTGACATGGATTACATATCGTACCACTTTATTTAGCTCAAATTTGCTGTGAGAATTCCTAATTGAAGCCCAGCCACTCCCTGTTTTTTCCTCTAGGCAGACTGGAAGGTAACATCAAACTGAAGAGGGGACCATCTCATCTATCCATACCCTTCTTCCTTTTAAAAAACTTCTCCCACTTGTGGCTCCTCAAATTCCCTCCTACAGTACAATGCCATCATATGTCCCAACGCAACCCATATCTGTGTTTTGGGAGCAGAGTGATGAAAGCATTTGGCAGCAAGGATGCCACAGCCTCTCATGAGTCCTACAAGGAAGGCAATCAGCCATGTACAGAGCTCCAAGCCAGAGAGGAAGTCAGGTGTTACACACATCTGGCACTTGCAGCTGCCAGAAGAGCAGGAGGGAGAACACAGGCTTCCAGATGTGCCCTCAAAGCCAGCTGCAGCGATTTTCCTGAATGTATAACAGAATAGAATTCTCCCTTTGGAAAAGGATCACAGTTCAGATACCATCAAGCAGGGTGTACAATCTGTCTCTTGGCCAAAGAGTGACTAGTGTACCACATTAGCACTTTCTTTTTATGAGCGTATGAATTATCAATGAGATTTGAGAATACCCCCAGAAAGAAAAATGGAGCTTCCAAATGTTATTCAAACCTTATGTGCAACCTCCACTGGGACCATCAAAATGAATTCTTCCCAGTTACGTACAATGGGTTTATATGCTGAATTCCAGAGAGAATTAAAATAGTTTACACATATATGCTGCCTCAAACGAATGTAATTTCTTCATATGCTTTTAACAGGAAGAGATAACTAAAAGTCTGGAGCTGACAAATATGTTTATTATTGGGAGTTTTCATTACTAAAAGGAAAATAGTGAAGAAATATTCTTTGTAATTTTTTTTGGCCATAATACTGTCTCTTTCTCCATGCTGGTAATTGAACACCATAAAATTAAGGACTTAATCCAATAACTAAACAAACCCTTGCATATTTAGCAGACAGGATAGATTCTTCACTTATTAAATGCACAATTAAAAATATATATAATTTTAATCCTTATTACATTTAATTGGTAAGATCAATGCCAATTTTCAAAGAATCATAGAATGGTTAGAGCTGGAAAAGACCTTAAAGCTCATCTAGTTCTAACCCCCCTGCCATGCCTCTCACTAGACCATGTCACCCAAGGCTCTGTCCAACCTGGCCTTGATCACTGCCAGGGATGGGGCATTTACCACTTCTTTTGGCATTCTGTAAACTACAATTATAGTACAGGAGCACTTCTATTCCAATTTAAAGCTTTATCTCCTACATTAGCTTTCATTAAGGTGGTAAATGAAAATAAATCGTTATTAAAGAGTAAAAGAAGTTGTCAGCAAACCAAGCAGGCAGTGTCTGCTAGTATTGTTAAATGCTCTGCAGGGAAATAGAGCTCCCATAGACTCAGTTGTTGCAGCAATCATCAGGGGATGGGGAAAAAGGAATCTGGAAAATGCCACATAACACTTAGATATCTGTTGGACCTAATATCTGATTTAACATGAAAGACAAAAAAAAAAAAAATAACATT
Organism: Bolborhynchus lineola; assembly: GCA_025448015.1. Taxonomy (NCBI): domain Eukaryota; kingdom Metazoa; phylum Chordata; class Aves; order Psittaciformes; family Psittacidae; genus Bolborhynchus; species Bolborhynchus lineola. The sequence goes on from JAOEHX010036640.1 coordinate 12,908, forward strand.
AACAACAAGACAAAATCCATTCTCACCTTCCAGACAGCGTAATTGGTGATCTTAAGGGAAAGGGAAAATATGTACCTGACACGGAGAAGGTTACAGACTATGACAACCTTAATCTGTTATTTTATTTCTTCTAGAAATGTTTCATTTACACTTGTAAATAAAAATACTAATGGTTTTGCTCGGAGATGAGGGCCAGAAGAAAGTTAACATGCAGCAGTAGAGTGTCTTGGACCATGCCTGAGACAGAAGCAAGGCAATAACAACTTGAAATCATTCCAGCTAGACTTGATATTGCATTCAAAGTTCAAGAAAATGTGCTCATCATTAAATATGTATATTAGTTATATGAAATCTACAGCCAAACAGGACCTGTGGAGCCAGAGCTCAGGCAGATGTCACTGCATTGATTCTACTTTGGCAATACGTCAAGCTCTATTAAAAATTTAAAGTGAGTTCAACACGTTGTCCAAGTATAATCGCCGTGGTGACACCTGTCCAAATGTGCATGTGCCTGGAGCCAGTGCCCAAGTGCTCCTGGTGTGTTACTGTGAGCAAGGTGTTCATTCTAAGATGAATTATGCTGGCAGGCAGGTAGGGCATATGTGACAGACTGTGTGGCAGGCAGAGAAAAGCATATCCAACCTGGATTTCCAGCCCTCAGTTAACCACTCCTCCAGTCAGATAAGTTCTGGGAATTGCACTCCAGCCATCTCCACCCTCCTGAGTTCGGTATAGAGACACAAGCTACCTGAAAGACCTAACCTGCCTCTTCCTCTCATCCCAGAATCATCCGAATTACTGAATTCTAAGCTTGGTACAAGGCAAATTTGGCCAACATCTCAGGATTTAGGGTCTTGAGAATGGATGGGCTGAAATAATGTTGAATTTTACATTTACTCTGACTAGTTTTACCCCTGAATGGCAAAGATGTCTAAAGCAGGCAGTATTTCCCCCCTTATCTTAGAAATGTAGAGAAACGAGTACTGATGCTGCTGCACTTACCTATAATTTCATTTCTAATGCTAAATGTATGCATTTTAAATACACAGCAGCCCCATGAATATTGCAAGGAATTTCTTAAAAAGCTGCTGCTCCTTTCATTCCCTGGTTAGAGACAGTGAGAGCAGCTACTGTGAAGCTGTCACATCTCTAATGACAACCTGAAGACTTACCTGAAATGTATTGTGTTAACTGTGCATCTATTTCTGTGCAGAACAAAGCTTGCCAGCATAACTGCCCTTCTTAAATAAAGAACTGAATACAAAATGGAAGACCCATTGCAGCTGCCTTTGTTAAGGAATGCTGCTACAAATTAAGGAAAAAGACAACCCAAATCACCCATGTCACTTCGAGACAGTAGCATGTGGGAATGCTCAGCTCAGGAGACAGCAAAGCAGTACATTATGTCTAATGGAGAAGAAAAAGATAGTGAAGCTGCACAGCATTTCCAGGGGAAACAGGAATGAGTGGAAACAATAAGAGCCATATGGTACAGACAGAAAAGCAGGAAAAAGTTCAGATTGTAGAGGAAAAAAAAACACAGTGAAAGGTGATGGGAACATGAGATCAGGGCAGATACAGACATTGAGCAAACTGAAATAATAGTCTTAACTATTAAAACAAACACTAAATCTAAGTATGATGTTAAACAGAGCTAAAACTACTGCTTTCCAAAAAGATCTTCAGGCAAATGTTTTTTGCAATTGTCACAGAGTATTGGGAAGTTGAACATAAAGGTCTCCAGGACTGCACTAAAGCTTTTATTAAGAACGCCAACAGTTTTGCAGCTAGTGTCATCTCATGGTATCCTTATTGCCTCCAAATTCTTGGTGTGGACGCAACAGACCAGGCTCTGATGACATGCTGGAGTGCAGTGTTGCACTGTGTCAGATTTTTGGTAGGGTCAGTGCTGCCTCCTCTGGGTTCTGGGTCAGTTTGGGTTCAGAGCTGCTCTCTGAGCACAAAGCACTGAAGATCAGCTAAGAACACAGAAGAAGGAGGGTCAGCTCATCTTCTGGCTGCAAGTGCAGGCAGACAAAACAATTTACAGATGGGATATACCCCTGACATTGTACAATTTTCCCTACTGGAAGATCTCAAACCTGTGATATTAGTTTGAAGAAATATGACAGAGGTAGCAGAAGAGGACTTCAACAAGAGAATAGGAAAGTTTAAATAAGCCAAATGTGGCATTTGTTTGGAGTAAAAGTATTGACACAGAGGACTGAACCAAAGCTTCGACTTCTACTGCAGAAAGCTGCAAACACGTATTTAGGATGACCCTCTTCTTAAAGTCAGTTCTATTTCACTGTCTGCAGCTTTTGCCAATGAGAGAGCACATGCCGTATCAGCTTGACAGCAAGGTCACACCCTACGAACACCCCCTGATGATCTCCCTCTCTGTGCAGAACAGCAGACGTTGATGTGGCAGGACAGCAAATTTTGCACTACTGCTGTATAAGCTGTTTTTGGACAGACAAAAACTTTCAGCCTTCAAGACTACCAACCTGACATCTTTATACAAATTATATCCCATGAAAAACAGAAAATAAGTACTTCTGTGTCTTCCCCTCTCCCCAGCCTGTATCAACAGAAAGATACCTTTGTTTTGTTGTCACAGACACCTATGAATTGTTTAAGTCAGGACTTTCTTCTCCTGGCTTTTGATTCACGTGCTGAACACACAAGATCCCTGAACTCATCATGGTTTTTTACCAAAAGAACTATTACCAATTACTGATAAACAACTACTCAAGTATTTATCATGACATGTTCTCACTGGTTCACGCCTGGACTTTCACACACAGACATAGCATCAGTATTTCCCCTCCTAAGCTTTAGCGCTGAAAATATTCTTTCAAAAATGAGACCAAGTTTGGAACATGACAGTCTTGCCACAAGGGCTGCATTTGAATATTACTAATGCTACCTACAGTGTCAGCAGATAAAATAAGGCCTGCTACTCGTATTTCTACCCTACAAACAGGTTATGACCTATTCAGTATCAAAGACAGGGCACAATAAATTGTACAGCACAAGCAAACAGTTGTTTCTACAGTATTTGCATCTTTATGCATTACAGAACAGCCCCTGAGTAAATTAGCTTGAATAAACAGAACTTGTCTTTTTGCAAAGGCAATATGCAGCCTGTGAACTTTACAGCCACAACCCCACAGGATGAGCAGGGCATCTGTTAGGAAATACTACTTTTGTCTACAAAATACTTTCGCATAGCAACTCTTGTGACACACGCTTTTGAATACTGTGCTATCACGGGCACACTTCTACAGTACTACTTTTATAACTTTTACTCATACACATAAACAATGAAAATGGTCCAGAGTTTCTGAGAAATCCCTCACTAAAAATACTTACTTTTCCCCTTTTGTATGTGATTTGGTTTATTTTATAACAGGCAAATATAAGAGGAGGAATTATAAATTGATAACTAGAGAACCACAAAGCTAAGATACCTCCAAATTTGCCACCAGGTCTTTATCTTCTGTATGAGGCTACATTGGTAACAAGCCACATTGAAATATTTTTCCTATCAGTTCGCAAACATATAGGGGCTCAGCTGTACACTACAGACTCCACAAGGCAACTTTTAGGGCTTTCAGCTGCATTTTCCCCTTATTAAGTCACTTTTCCCCAAGGATCTAGTGGAGACTTAGCTGAAAAAAACACAAGCAAACAAACAGAAGGCAGCTTATGTTTATTGGGTAAATAAACTTCTAGCAGGTAGATAATGGCCGCAAGCACCCCCAATTTGCTTTCTTCCTTTATAAGAAGGCTTGTTTAGAGCTGCCTCCTCTACCCCAAGTCAGAGCTCACTCCCTTAGTTTCACCATTACTAAGAGAACTATTAGTCCATCAGTAACTAATCCTATACTCAATATAAGACCTAAAATTTGCTATAAAGAATGCCTCATCTGTATAACTTAAACAGTGACAGGGAGAATAAAGTACCTCAATACACTTAATTCTTTATTCTGCTTTGCATCTACAATGCTGCAAAGTGCTTTAAAGCAATCCAGCCTTCAGAACAGTTCACTTACAGTGCTGGTATTAAAATATTAAGGTTGCAGATGACAGTGCATAAGAAAACAAAATCTATAACTGGATGCCAATCTTGAATCTTTGGCAAAATGAATTTAAATGGTAGGGGACTGAAAAGGTAGCATATGAAACATGCCAGTAGGCATTTTACTGCCTGAATCTTAATGAGGTTTCTTTTTTACATTGATGTAAGTTCTTCAAAGATTTATTCTCTCAATTACCAATCAGAACTCATAGAGGTGAAGTCAATAGACCACACAGGATTAGAGCTGCCTGCTAAGAAAGACACACACTTGGCAGGCCCTGTGCATTAAGCAACCCCATTTGACACCAATCCTTAGCCCAAGTGATGGCTTAAAAACTAAGTTGTTTGTCATGAACTATTACCATAATAACAACCCTTCCACACATACCACTGCCCCCAACAAAACCCCACAGAACCCAGATTTTAGTTAAGGCTTTGCCTGTAAATATTGATTCTTAAAATCCTGTTTATAGGAACGCAGGAATTTGGGCCTGTGAAAGCTAAAGGCTGACTAAATTTATCTTTCCCATATTTTTTTTTTTTAATAAAACCCCAAAAGACTAGTGATGTTGTAAGTAGCTTTTGCATAAATTTAGTCTGGCATTTACTTAAATATATATTCAAGCAATCCTTATTATACATATTTAACTTGGGGAATTTTTGTATGTTTTCTATTAAGAAGTCCTTATTTTCTTTCTTAGGTTTCAACAAAGCAATTAAGAACGTTAGATTCAAGTATAAGAGTACCCCATTCACTGAAAGGCTAAGTAGCAATCCTGCTTTATGGGCTACACAACTTGCATGCCTAAATTTAAACATAACTCATTAGATTGAGGCATGCCCAGGGAAGAAATCTGTATGTTGAGTTATTCTTCCCCAGCAAGTCAGCTGTTTTCCGAGGATGACTAATTGAAGACTAAGCAGAGCCACAGAATGGTTCAGAAATTTCTACCTCTGGAAATCATCGACTCCACATTCCTGATCAGAGCAAGACCAGGTAAAGCTCAGGGCTGTAGAGTTTTGAACATCTCCAAGGATGGAGACTTCACAGCCTCTCTAAGCAATGTAATCCAGTGCTTCTTCATAGACTATTTCCTCTTCCAGGTAACAAATACATAATCTAACAAAGAAATATCAAAAGCTCATTGAGTGTTACTAGTTTAGCTATTATTTTTAATGGCTGTCTTGGAGCTCTGTGGATAATGATCAGTTGATTATAGTTATGAATTCCTGTATAAAAATTGCAAGCATACATGAAAATGATTTAGTAATAACCACTATGCATGCTTCTTCCTTCCTTAAATTGCTGCTAATTATGTGTAAAGAGCTCTAAGTACTGTATCCAGTCGAAAATTCAAGGTGAACCAACTGGGCGGGATATTTTCACACCAGGTAGGAATTTATTAGTTAAGATTCAACTGTTCGAACTCACTTTTGGAAATGCCCAGAAATGTATAAATCCTCAGTACATCAGTTTCTTGCCTGATAAGAACCATGGTGCCTCCATGAGCAAAAAAACAAGCCTCTGGCACAACACAGGGTTTTGAATCCAACACAAACTACTACCTTGTGGGTTACAAAATTATTTTCTCTGGACATTAGCACACTGCCAGAGGCAGCACAGTGTAGACTCTTGGTAAGTACATCCATGCTACTACTTTTCTTGCTATCAGTGCAGCTATCCTGCTTCTGGCTCAGAGCTAGCACCTCAGCACGACGCTGCACCATGCCAGCAGGCAGGCTGAGCAGAGGAAAGCTCCAGCTTGAGTGATGCATCATTGAACAGCGGAGACTTGTTCATTGACATAGGCATTCATTCCCCCACAGGGAATCCCAAAAACCTTCTTGCCTTCTTTCTAAGAAAGTCTGCTTTGAATGAATTTGTTGGCTATCTGAAGACATTGCTTTTGGCTTGTTACAAGATTCAAGTGATAACTGAAGGAATTTCCAGGTCCCCCCTTGCAGTCCTATCTATGACCCTGGCCAGATCCACAGATCCCTGGTTCCTCCTCCACTGTGCCAGGCACAGAGCTGTGACAAATGTGATTCCAACCTCCTCTCATACATCCTTCAGAGATGCAGCAATATAAACTTGCCTTGGAGATTTCAGTCAGAAATCAAGAGGCAGTGTGGTGAATGTAGCACTGGACAGTGACTTGGGAGACTTGGTTGTCACTTCATTTCTTTATACCTAGCCCACTTTCATTGTTTATTCACTTCATAAAGTTATCAGGTCACTCCTAACTATGCATGACACATATCAGCCTTACCACATAAAACAGTCAGTATTACTTCAATAGGTATAATATGTATCGTTAAGATAATGTAGGATTTTGAACAACACAACATTAAGAGATAAATACCTGAAAAACCATGATTTTATCATGAAATCCATCCACATAATTTTTTCTCTTGGTAGCTACTGTCATAATATCCTCCCAGTCTAATGATGAGATTTGCTGTGCTAAAACGGAAGGATCCACTCCATATTTATGGCCCCCTTTTCCCCTCAAGAAGATCTTTAAAGAGCTATTTTGTCAAATTGTGCTAGAAAAGAGCAGTGCTTTAACTATTTCATCACATTAAGTAGGATTCTAAAGTAATATAATTTCTTAAGATAATGAAGGCTTTTTTCTTTTCCTGGAAAAGAATAAAAAGAAACCAACGTAATTTTTTTTCACTATTTTTTTTTTTTTTTGGCAGGCATTTTCCCCTTCTTTTATTATTTGGAGCATCATTACTGATGATATGGCAGGCAACATATTGCTGTATTAACAAGGTCACTCAGTCACAAAATCCCATTAGTGGTGAAAATGACGGAACTGAGTTGTGTAGTGACAAATAAGGCAAGTTCTCACCTTGTGCATAGAAGGTCTCAGGTTCAAATTTACACAATGTGGAAGCAGAAAAAAGTACCTCCACAATTCAGGTCCACTCCATACAACTCACAAACACATCCTCAGTTTTCTTCCTTAGACAAGGAAAATTCAACAAACTCAGTAGTTTCTTTTGAGCTGTACCTATAAAACCTCTATATGTAATAAACACTATAGATTATTGAGCAAAACAGCCCTCTCTCAATGTTTGTACTGTCAAAGATTCAATATCAGGGAGTGCAGCAAGCAAGAGATACATAATTCCATTAAAGCAGGTATGACAGAATCAGAGGATGTTTTGGCTTGAAAGGGATCTTATAGCTCACCCAGTTCCAACCTCCTGCCACGGGCAGGGACACCTTCCACCAGACCAGGTTGCCCCAAGCCCCATCCAACCTGGCCTTCAACGCTGCCAGGGACAGGGCAGCCACAGCTTCCCTGGGCACCCTGGGCCAGTGCCTCAGCACCCTCACAGGGAAGAACTTCTTCCTAGTGTTGCAACTAAATCTCCCCTCTGTCAGGTTAAAGTCATTCCCCCTTGTCCTGTCACTACAGGCCCTTGTCAAAAGCCCCTCTCCGGATATCTTGTACAAAAGCTTTGCTGCCTAACAAGAAAGGCTGGACAGCAACTTCTTAGGAACAGCCCCTAGCAGATGTCCAACCTGCACTGCCAGCAGACCTCTCCAAATTACAATTTCTTCCATGCTTCCTCCTGGCTCTTGTGCATAGCAATACAACTCTGGCAATTACCAGCAGCACAGGGCAGCGTCTCCCTTCACCACCTTGCCTGGATGACTTGGAATGAAGGGACAGAGTCCCAGCAAGCCCTGCTGAGGAGCAGTGCTCTGAGAAGCTGCATCATTCAACACCCCCATCCCTGGGGAAGCTGGAGTGACGCCACAGAGAAAGTTGCTTAACCCAGATGCAGGCTTGTAATCAAACAACGTGAAACAAATAGCAGACACCACAAATAATTGTTGAACTGGTAATAATTCATCAGGAAATCACAAACCTGATTAAACCCTGCTCTTTTCTTCAACATTTGCAAGATCTCCAGACTGAGGAACTCATGAAAAAAAATCTGATCAGAGCCTTGATTAGAGCCAGATGAAAAAGCCAAGCTGTCTTTCCTCAATTCCTTCTTACATCTCTATTCCCTACAAATTTGCAAGGAATTTCTCAGCAAGAGACATGCAACTGGGTTTTCAAAAAGCTTTTTCTCCTTTAAAATAATTATCTTTTTTTTGTCTATGTTGAAATATTCAAGAATTCTTGTTAGGAAAATGTTATATTCATCTTTGGTTTGTTTAAAAAGGTGTTCTTGAGAAAAAATACTTTAATTACAGCTGCCACTCAGCTAAACATTAATATTTACCGGGGTCAAAAAAAAAATCAATATTACTGTAAAATATTATCCCTGGCTTGGAAAGCACTTTGTAACCCTCAGCTCCTACAGGGTCTGTCTGAAGTTTGTTTCAGAGACATGGTCCAGCAAGTCCAGAAGGAACATCAAAACCAAAGAAACTCCTACGTCCATGAGGAGATGAGAGTGTCTGGTCCAAGACTTACAGATAATCCAAGTTCCTACAGAATTTTCCATCCCAGGAGTTCACTGAACTTTAGCTTTAAAGAAATTGAGCTCAATATGGTTCTACAAGTTCTTGCTTTAGCATGGAAAGAAGCCATGACCAACAGACATTAAAAGATGGCCTCTGAAAACTTCTCATTCCCTTTACATTGAGTCAGAACCTTAAATGCTCAGCATTTGGTTTTTATTTCATTAATTAAGTTGATTACATGCTTTATTCAGAAGCAAGCCACTGTGAGTCATAGAATAGTTTGGGTCGGAAGGGACCTTCAAAGCTCATCTAGTCCAACCCCTGCAATGAGCAGGGACATCTTCAACTAGATCAGGTTGCTCAGAACCACATCCAGCCTGGCCCTGGATGTCTCCAGGGATGGTGCATCCACCACCTCTCTGGGCAATGTGTGCCAGGGTTTTACCACCCTCATTGTAAACAATTTCTTCCTCATGTCCAGCCTGAATCTCCCCTCTTTAAAACCATCACCCCTCACCCTATCACAAGAGGCCCTGCTAAAGTCTCTCCCCATCTTTCTTATGGAAATTGAAGAGCTCTCTACTGTTTCCACTTCTTACAGGAGTGACCAGAATTAAGCATTAAGAGGAAAGCTGATGTTTGAGGAGGGGCTGGGAATAGAATGCAAAACCTCTGGCTCCCCTGAACATTGTTGCCCCAACCATTCTTGCCCAAACCATTCTTGCCCAGTGTGACTGAAGGTTCATTACAGAGGCCAGTGTTTGCACAGGCTGGATGTGGTTGCAGATATCGTACAAAATCTAGCGAGCCATAGAAAAATATTTCCTTTATTAACACTATGCTAAAGCTTTAAAGCACCATTATCCATCCCACACACAAGAATTAAGATATTTTAAAGAAATTCACATAGAAACATTAACACCTTCATAAATTAATTGGTTATTGTGCATCATCTGCAATGAAAGCAACTCAGAGAATCTTACTAAGCACCTACACAACCCAAG
>JAOEHX010036650.1:0-18785 GCA_025448015.1 Bolborhynchus lineola
TCACACTTTTTTGCCCGCTAATGGATGTCACAGAAATAAATGATGATTAAATTAACAGTAAAGTCAACCATGTCTTCAACTGCAGACTACAGTGATCGAGACAGACATCCACATGGGGGCATCAGTAGAATCTGGAAGCATCCACACCGCTACTCAGCTCCTTGACTGGTAAACACAAGTTACAAAGTACATATAGGAGCAGGAGTTTCAAGACACAAAATAATATTTTATGTGTATAAAACAATAGGAATGTCAATATGAAAGCTTCAGATCACCCCCATTATGTAAATTATCCTTCACAATTTTTTCTGTACCTCTAATCAACTCCATTATCACTTCCATTATAATAACCACTCTCCTTGTGCTGTAATACACAAAACTAAGGATACTGTGAAAAACAAGTACCTACACGGGGCCAAGTAACCCAAGACTAGTGAGATGCTAAGAGTGAGACATGCTGAAATACAGTGGGTTGTATTTATAGAATTGTATCTTAAGCTTTGATAAGCAGAATTCACTTGTACAGAGAAGTGATTTGCTTAAGTAAATCCTTTTTTCCCTTTACCATGAATAATATGTGAACAGCATTGGGAGATAAAGCCAAATAATTCCTTGGTAGTACATAAAGTAAGGCCAGGTAAGTAGAGCAAAACTGCTACCTGCCCACTTCTACTTGCTTACAGAATGTCCAGGTGTTGTTCACATAGGGAACTTTACACCTAGCACAAAACTTCCTTTCAGAACCCTTAGAAGGTCTGCCTCCCCCATCTCAGCCATCTACATTCCATCCTGTTGCCCTGCGTTTCCAATATATACAGCTTTTCCATGAGATCAAAGCCTCTGAAACATGGCAGAGTTGCTGTTACTTCATTTTGCATCTGTGAATCAGGATATGCCTGTCCTGCTGTTTTGCAGAAAACCAGCTCCACCCAGTTGCTCCAGTTAGATTTCCCTTATAGAGAGTTTGTAGAATAACAGGCTGTCAGGCCTGAAAAAAAGGATAATAGTCCTTATACATAAGGAATGATTAATGGTACTGCTAGCTAAAGCATAGTGCCCTAGTTAAAGAGCTACTAATGGCTGTGTTGCAGAGAGCATTGCTAGCTTATCCAGTATGTTGCACAATTTCAGTGACTTCCATTCATAAAGTCTATACATCTGTGTTTTAACACCCTTGAGCTACCCTGTGTAATTTAACTGAGTTGACCCATATGATCAGGACAATGTTAATACTGACTGATACTAGGTAACATGTTAATTTTAGCAGAGATAACTTTTATTAGCACGTATTACAGGCTGCAATTTATTCACAAATGACTCAAAGTACTCTTTCTTTTAGCTCTTTGAGGTGCTCACTTACATCACTATTGCTACATCTTATAGGCTATTAATATTTTACTTATTTTTAATTGCCTGGATATGGTCACTGTTAATTAAAAGGATAAGTATCAGTTTATTTTAATGAATATCCTCCTGATTTACACAAAGCAGCATAATGTTCAGAATCAAGCACTTGTAAGTAAGGCACATTTAAACTAAAATGAATACATAACTGAAGCTATTTGGGGTCAATCTGTGATGCAAATATAGATGGCACAAAAACTAAGAGATTATTTCAATAATGAGTTAAAAGTCGAGACAGAAAATACACTGTCAAGTTTTTCCAGTTCATGCAAAATTTACATTTTTGTCGTATGTCTTTAGGGAATTCTAAGCTCATCATGGAGTATTTGTAGGTGTCAGAAAGTCTGGTATGCCTTAATCTTTAGCCTTAATTCTAAACGCATTGTTGAGAAGAAAAGAAAGTAAAGATCAGTAAAACTCAGCAGACTACGAAGTACCAACCCATACAGAATGGGTTACTTTTTTTTAATTTTAAGAAACTATTGATAAAATACCAGCTCTTTGTGTGAAAAGCAGGATGAAGAAATGAGAAGGAGATAAGTTGAAAATATATTCATGGGTTGAGCAGCAGGAGGCTGCCAGCTGTCCACCATAAAGTTTAAGTTCAGAGTATATGGGAAAGAATGAAATACAATGTCACCAGTTACTTTTTTTTTAGTAGAAGGTTAGCAATGTATTAGCAATGTACAAAATTACTTGAAATAGATTTACTTAAAGCAACAAGCAAAACTAAAATTAAAATTATACACATATAATAGAATGTATTCTATAAAATTCATAGAAAATATACAGAACACTTTTAAACTAATGTTTATTTATGATTACTCTTTTCTCACACTTGTGCTTAAAGGTCACTGTTCAATGCTTGTCCCTCCTAGTGGAAAGACAGCAGCAATGTCAGTGAAAGTATGCAGTAAGAGGCAACAGACATTAAAACACAATAGACATTATGAAGTAGTTGGGACTATCCAGATTAGTGCAGTTTACACCAACCAGAGCACATCTGAAGTGTAACCAGTCTCCAGTTTTGTGAGATACTGACCTAAAAGGTCAGTTCTTAAGACAGGTACTAAGTTTGCTCTTTCACTTATTTGGGGAAGCCTTGAGAGCTTTGATTCTGCAGAAAAGAAACTTTCTAGAAAACCAAGGGTAAAGTAAATGGGTTAGACAGCTGTATTACTATATGTATATATATATATATATATACACACAAGTTCAAGTTCGTTATGTGACTAAAATGTGAATTAAGTAATTACTACTTGTTTAAGACAATTAAAGTACTGCAGCAATGTCACAGTAAGCCAGATACCTAAAACAGTAAAAGAACAACTGTTATTTTTTCTAAAAATATGTCCAGGAATTAGCAGAGCAAATATCAGAAGGAAAAGGTTCTGTACAACATGAACTCAGCTTGACATTTGAAATAGTGGCTGACAGAGCTGCAAACATTGAGGACCACCCAGGGTGAATAAAGAGGTAGAGGACTATACAGAGATGAACCAGATAGCGCAACTATGTGCAAACAGCCTGGAATGTCAGTGACAGAATGTAATTTAACCAATGCAAATGCCCGAAAAATGAAGATAATGAATGAGAACATGTTAGGAGGCAAGGAAAAATCAAATCAACAAAGAGACCTACCAAACAGTGGAAAAACATGACAAATGAGAATGAAACCAAAAGGGAAGGTAAAAGAAGCATCTGCTTACGAGAACTGTTTTATTCGTTGGAGATGTGTAGGGTTTGTGGGAGTTAACTAGTTGATACATTTGCAGCTGCTGGTAGATTGGAAGCTGATCACACCCCTCAGGTTCAGCTGGAGGATAAGATTTTACAGAACAAGAATCTTCTTCTCCTTTCACATCACACTGTTGTTTTTCCTCTGTAGAAAAGATCAGCCATCACTTGCCCAGTGGCTGAAATGACCACTTCACAGGTGCTTCATTTAAGGCTTCTCATTTACTCTTCAGTCTTACCTTATCCTAGAGTATTGCTAAGATAGCAAGAAAATTTCCTGCAGTCCTAGAAGTCCAGGAGTCAGGGACTGCTCTATACTCAATATAACCAACTAGCACAGACACCGTCGGTCGGAGAAGTATGCAGTACTCTGAGCTGTTCATAAGCACCTAAGCCTCAGGACACACGCCTGCATTGCCCTGGTACACAAGTGCAGCTTCTCACGCTGACTTGACACCCCACGGTGTGGTTCCAAGCGAGTAACATCCTGACTGAGAGTGTTCCAAATTCCAGCCAACTCTGATGCTTCTGCCTTTCAAATAGCCGTGAATTTGAGATAAGGTTTAACACAAGCCCCTGCAATTTTTCATGGCTGGTTGCTGAGTGGGTGGAAGAATGGGTCAGAACAGAGCACTCGCAACACCTCTGCTGTAGCCCTCAAAAGCTAAATTCAGCAGAGGAAGATCCAAATATAAGATATCTACTACATAATTAGAAATATAATATCTGTACTATCAGAAAATAAGATCAATCATGTTGGTATATTTGTTGTTGTTCTTGTTGGCAAATTTCTGTTTGTTGTAATGTTTTATTTAGGATCTTTGAAGGACTTCTGGTCAGCTGCAGATGGCAGCCATGAATATCCCTAGCTTTTCAGATCAGCTGAAAGCTGTGTTTAGATTTTTCACTTGGACAGTCCATCTCCATACAGTTCCAAGTCACATTTTCCAAGCCATGGAGAGCTGCTTGTATAGCAGACCTCTGTTATGTGCTTGCTTGATAACACACAGCAGCATTTTTGGGCCACTTACACAGAAGGAGCCTTCCATACACCTAGGAACAGTCAGTGACAATATTGAACCTGGTGGTTTCCCAAGGGCTGTTACAACATGCCTTTGCCATAAGAGGAGCACAATATCTAGATCATTGCTGCCAGACATGCTAAAAGCAGGAACACAGTATTACGATCTTAGTGCTCAAAATTTGTCCGTTTTGTTTAAACTGACTTAAATCTGCAAACAGAAACCCATCTGAGCACTCTTTTCCTAACTTTTCAGTTCATACTCCATACATAGATCCATAAATACAGCCTGAAGACTTCACACCTGAGAAACAAGCTATGACCCATTTTACATAAAGCTTTTGTGTGCACATTATATGGAGCCATGGTAGAACCTTAGCAGATTGTGAAACAAAAAAAACCCAGATGAGTAATCCTGCTTTGGGAGCAGGTGGGAAAATTCCTAAATAACACCTAAAACTGGAAGGAATTATTGCTTCTCCAGCTCTTACCAGTCAGCAAAGATGACGTTGTTGCATGCAGTCTACATGCAGAAACCTTCTTGATGAAATATTCTCTTACACTGAAATCATCACAGAAATGTCAGTAAAGGGTGCTAGTGTTAATGATATCATCATTCTCTGGTGCCATAAATATCATCCCATGTGATCCTGCTCACAGAGCATCAACATATGTAATGAGATTCTAATTTTCTTTCATCCTTTATTTATATTAATTTTATAGATTCTAATTTTCTTTCATTCTTTATCATACCATCTCAGGTATGATAAAGATCACACAATTCCTAAAAGCAGGACCATGGTGTCATCTAAACCATTTTCAGAACCGCTGAAATGTTCACGTCACTCTGAAAGCCTCATGTCCTGTGAGCTGAGAGGTGAAAAAGAGTAGAGATAGCAATTTGTCAGTTTTTTCCAGCTTGGAAACTCACAATCCGTGCACGACATGGCACCCTATGCCACCCCTATTCTATTCTACTGTTGTTATACTCACAAATAAACATAATGACACCTGTCCTTGGTGAGTGTCACATAGTCCCAATTGCATTACACCACTGTGTAGTACTTGTTCTGAAAAAGCATTACTGAAGCACGTTGATGAGGTGCAGTACAGCCAACAGAATATTTCTATGAAACCTTCAATTTTCCAGCACTTCCTGAATATCTTCTGATTTGAGCCATGTGACCCAGCTGAGCATTAACATTGATTTTTGAATTTAATTACAGACACTTTGGCTTGGAGAGCTGTGACATGCTGAAATTCAATTGAACTGGGCTTGCCCTGACCTCCAATACACACTGTGATGATTAATCCAATCCTGTTCTGATTTTCTGCAATGTAGGCTACATTTATTTGTTCCCATTCCTTCACAATGAATGCTGTCCAGCATTTGCATCCCTGATTCAGCACCGGTTAATCATATGCCCCTCCTCAGCTTGGTTTACTTTACTGAAACTGTTATCACAGAAACACATTGCTTTAAAAAGAACAGGATCAATAAGAACAAGGCAAAGGAAGGGCAGATAGGAACTCAACATGTGTTTTAGGGAGGAACTTACAGATTTAGCTTTGTATGGGCTGCAATAGGCATATATTACTCAGAATACCTTCATTCATCTACATCTTTATTCCTAACCTTTCTGTTTGACAGCACATAGCTGTATTATAGCTCTGTTTTAAAGAATCTTTATTTCACCAAAAATTTAAGTAGATTACATCCATCCAATGCCAACTTTTGAGGACTGATGTTAGCTATGGGATAGTGACAAATACTTGTTTACTCTGTTGGCTTCCTGATGGGGTAAGGAAGCTTATAAGTCCTGATTCATGTTTCTTACCTATAAAATCACAATCAGGCCTCAGCATACTGGAACCTCCTTTTAGTCAATATTAAAGTAAAATGGTCTTCCAGGATGTCCAGAATATAGCTATAAAAATTATGTCATCAGGAGATTATTACCACTAGAATTTAAAACAGTTTAAAAAGCTTAATACCCATTTCCTCTTCACAGAACACCTACGACATAAAAAAGCTTAGAGCAAAATTTTCAAGAGTGATTCAGAACCTCTTTCAGAAGTTACCTGGGAATCCTAATTCAAAATGGAAATTTTGTTCCCGTATTGCTTAAATGTTTTTGACACTTTTACCCTCAGGGTCTGAACCTTCAATTACAGAAAGGTTCACCTTTAAGCATTTGAGGATTAGAACTTCGCTGTTTCCATCTGTGAACTGGGCCATGGCTCTTTTGCTCTGACCCTACGACACCCTCTTCAAATTCCTATTTACTAATCACCAAGTAATTAAGTTATAACATTCCCCCTAGACAGCTATTCCTTCCCCATTTCTACCTTTTCCTCCACATACATCAACCTTATAAAGAATTGAGTTTAAGACTTTCAGGCAAGCTTGCAACCAATGAATTCACATCTTGCTGTCTTTAGGTGTGCAGAGCTGTAGGGCTCTATAGTCTATGATCTTTATTAATGAGAAAAGGAGGAAAACCATTTCAAACAAGCATACACAGCCCATATTGTTCATTGCCCTAATATATTTATAGGATGGTGTCTGTCATTAATTTGGGACCAAATCTTTGCATTTTCCACTTTTTATTTCAGCAGTTCAGTCTGCTTGGGGTTTTGAGTTTTAAACAAAAAGTAGATTTAAAATGCTAAATGATGCCCAAATTCAGTAATACCTCCTTTAAATTACAGTAGGCTTTATATAGCAACAAAATATAGGATGCATGATTGTGTTCATGGAAAAAAACCAACAGTCTGTCAATTCTGAAGGCGTTAGCAAAGTTATTATTGAAAATTTAGGAGTCTTTTGCTGAAAGCACCTTTCTAATTATAAAGTGTTTCAATTTTCCTTTTGGAAAATATGCTTCCTTGTTCACAGCTCACTTGTGAACTTCTGAAGAGCTCTTCTGTAGAAAATTCCAGAGGAGGGGGAAACAAGAATAATACATCATGAATATACATGGAAAACAGTATTTATTATAAAATATCAGTAAGACATATAGGCAGCAGCAACAGTTTCTTCAAAAGCTCTCTGCCAGTTGAGCATCTAACCCGGGGACATAGCATCAATATTAGTAACATGCTTAATAACAAAAATGCTGACATATATGTAAATTCAAAATTGTGTGTCTTTCTACTGTTGCACAGATGATTACACAAAGGCTACATTACTGAATATACCACATATTCAAAATTGATTTGTTTACACAAACAAAAAAATAAACACATTAACAGAACAAACAGATTATGTAAGGATTTGTGAGGTTTTTTCCCCTGTATAGTCTGCCTTGCTAAAACACTGAAGCTGGTACCGAGACAGTGCCATCTTCATAGGGATCACTTCATATTTTACATTTGATATTCAGCTCCACAGTAAACATTAACTGTGCTCTTTCTCTACACAAAATTTAAAAGAAAGCCATGCTTTGTACCATGTCAACTGCAGCACTTTAACGTTCAAAATAATATAAACTCTTGCCAATTAGGTGAAAATGTTTTCTTGATTATTTTTTAATTACTCTCTCTTCAATTCTGATCTTAAACCAAGCTAAAATCTAGGGAGAAAACAAGTAGTTTAGTCCTTTTACCAGTGGTAAAGATAGCACCAGATACTGCTTTAAAAATGTAAGACTGGAAAAGATGTATGCTTCATTACTTTACAATCAAAATTTATTTACAATCTTTTTCAATAAATCTACAGCTGCCACTTTAAAAGTGAAGTATTTGTTCTGACTGCCCCACTGGGATCACTTTGCTGCAATATCTAGAAACATTATTCTCACTTCCAGCTCCATTTTATTCCTGGATTATGCTCATTTTATGCTCATTTGGGTTTGTGCAACATATTCTGAGGTAGATGAAGACAACTGTATTTTTGAGATTCATCTCTGCTGTTCCACTCTCTAATGAAATAATTCGTTTCAGTACCTTCAGAATACCCAGTAATATTAAGCAGGACAGATTCATCACTTTTTACATTCTCAGAGCACTTGTTTGATCCATCAGTACATTTAAGTAAGTGTGTGCTAAGCTTTACTAATATGAATACTGCAGCTGACCTTGACAGCATTACAAGTGTGCTTCACATTTTTAAGCTAAAATGCTCTATGCATTGATGGGTTGAACAATATGCTCTTCAAGTTGCAGACTGAGGCCAAGGGAACAGGAGGTCAGGATCGTAAGTAGCCAACACAACAGCAAAAAGAAGTGATGTAGTGAGGATAAGCTTGTGCCTCAGTTACAGTAAAATGTTTGCAGGGAAAGGAAGTGCTGGTGTTCATTTTTAAAACAGTAATTCTCATTTCTTTAATCATACTTACCTAATACTACTCTAGCAATCTATACCATATTCACATATAATTCAGATGATGAATTAGAAATCAAAAAAGAGAAAAGTACTCTAACTGGTATCAATGAATATCTGGTGAACTGTACCAGTGGAGCACCTAACCTGCATCTTCTCTGTGTCTGGTAAAATGTGCAAGAACTGCTCTGCCAGTTGTAAGGCATACTAACTACAGAAAAATTATTTACCACTAGATGCTTTTATTATAACAGAAAGATACTTTAATTTTCATTATTATGTAATGAAAATACTATCAGCAAATATTTAATCTTCTGAAGCTTACAAAGCTTTTGATTTCAAATATGAAATTTGAAGTCTTGTTTCTTTTATATTTTTTTAAATGCAGTCTGCTTCTCATGTTGGTGAAGACGAAACACCCCCATTCATTATACTCACTGATATGTAATCCTTCACCTTGTCTTCTATTGTATGTTACTTGTCTGATGTCCAACCCTTTCAGTCTAGTTTCTTCAAAGAATTTTGTACTTTATGAGAACAGATCTGATTAAAATTCTCCTATTGCCACTCTAAAGCCTGTTACTCATAGACTTCTACAGTTTTCTCTTTAGTCTTTTCATAGTCTTCCATGCTCATCAGCCATAAATGAAGAACAGCTGAAGACATACATGTTATACTGTAAAATCTATAGGGCAAGTACATTGTAGATGATTCTTTTTTGTCTTCCAAGCTGTGCAGAAGTTCACCTTGATGTACACACAGCAAGTTGCACATATGACTACAACTCAAATGTGGCAAGGCATCCCTTCTTTTCCTCTCAAGTCAATAGCAAAAAATCCAAGTAAGTAAGTCAATTAAATTCTAAATAATTTTTAATTAACAGATTTCAAAATGTTTTCTGTTGCTAGAAACATCTCCAAAATTAAAGTAAATGCTCTGACTGAAGTTTGCTTTCACACTAACTAATGAAATCCTTTGAAATATGCAAAACTTTTGGTTCAGTTCTAGTCACTGGGAAAAAGTGGCCTCACAGGCCTCATTGGAATCATCCTGACAGACACTTGCAAAATCTTGAGATCAGATTGTGTATTATGCTCCTCAGAGTAACATTATTAAAAAAAGAGATAAACTTGCAGCCAGTGAGATTTAGATGGACTGTTTGTACTAAGCATAAACACAGATGTTTTCTTGACTCAGTGCCTGCCAGGCACCCCTGATTAACAAAATTAAATTCTCCTATCATCATAGACGAAACACAGATAAAGAACCGCCTGTGTACTCTCACAAACCAAATATCATATACTTCAGAGAGTATCTGTTGCTCAACAACAGTGAATTTAATTATTTTGTTTCAACAGCAAATTTAATTATTTTGTTTATCTGTGAACATTTACGTGAAGATATATATCTTCACATTTGCATCTTGACATTACTAATGAAAGTATCATGTTTTGTCTGCAAATAATTCATCTCATTTAATATGGCAATGAGTGATTAATTTCATTTTCTGGTGTGGAGGCCATCCTGTAACACAGTCAATGTTGCTTCAGAACCTCTGAACTTAATTATCCCAAAATAGAAGGCAGAGTAATCGATACTATTTTTCTGTCTCTTTTTCTCTTTATCTCTGAAATTACCTGCTGTATATCAGAAGATTTTTCAATGGTGTTATGGCTAAGCAAATACTACTGTTATTGGTGCTCATTTCACAACAGGAACTTTGCATTACTAAGGCATGTAAAATTAGATCTGTAAATGTCTTTTAGGATTATACTTAGTATAATTTATTAAAACAAATTAGAAAAAAAAAAAAAATCATCTACAGTTAGTGACCTGGTCCTATTTTTCTCAGTACATATAAAATTGTGATTGGCTTTTATGGAAGTATTGAACAGGCAAGGGATACAAAATTATATTAAGTTGCTCCTCTAAAACAATACAGGATTATGAATACCACATAACTACGCTGTGATCAAAGGACACTGGTGATGAGATCTTTTGAATTTTGAGAACACAAATTTACAAACCTACCCTCTCAATGTAGAACAAATTTAGGTATTTTAGTTCAATTTCTAACTGTTTTAAACAACATTCAGAGACTTTTCACACTGTTGCCGAAGTGTCTTTCCACTTGGCTGTGCTGGGTTAATGGTTGGACTCTATGATCTTAAAGGTTTTTCCAACCTAAATAGTTCTAATGATTCCAAGCATTTCTTTCACACACAGTACCATAATTTGAAAGCTACACAAATGTGGGCAACACCATAGAGGAAATAAATAAAATAGAGTATGCAAGAATTACTTTTTTTTGTTTTTTTTTTTTTAACAGTGCTAGTTGTTCAAAACCAAAATAAAATTATTTCTAGTATTTTCTAGAGAATATTCAGTAACACGTGTCAACTCAGCATTCTGAATTTTAGTTGCCGATATGCTGGAAAATCTTAGGCCCAGTACCCTTGCAGTGATCCTAAAAATTGAATGACACAGAAAATTGTTTGGATGTGAACATAAAGAGCTTTTAGCTTTTCTACCAAATCTTAACCACGCAAAACTAGTTCTAGGTCAAACAACAGATTTTTTTCTATGTTTCCTTACCATTTTAAAAAAAAGTTATTTTTATGGTGATTTGTGACTAAAAACATATTTTTGAAAGGAAAAAAAATAGAAGTTTCAGAACTCAAAAAGCATTTTGGCTGCTTCAACTTCTGTTTTCAGTCATTATTGATGATTATATGGATGCCCACACAGGGTATGTCTTCTTTTAATCTATACTGCATTTTTGCAAACAGACTTCATTAGCAAAAATGCTGTTCTGATGTATATGTAGTGTATTCTCAATTTCAGTTCCACCCTACTTCAAAGTTTAGACAGTTGTTAAATAAAAAACATGATGAAAAGAAACTTTACAGCAGTTCTTCTTTCATATTATTGTCAACTCTGAGTGGGAGTGAAATGTTTCTCACGTAAAAGTGATTTTTTAACTAAAATATTGCACTTACAGAAAATGAGTCATATTATAAATCACACAACTTCTGTCAGAAGAAAGAAACACTTCACATAGAACTGTCATTCCTCTGGTTAAAACACTATCTGTTTTTATGAAATATGATTTTGAACACTACAAATCATGCTGCTCATAAGAAACTTTTATACAATATGCATGCCACTTTCAGATCTATACATTACCAGCTGTCAGGGACTGCAGCCAGGTTTGCCCAGTTTTCCAAATTCTTTTCTTTGCAATGGAACATCCTACAAGTCTGCCAAGAGCTGAAAAGTTGCTGCTCAAATACAGGAGATTTATTAGAACTGAAGATGTTTATGGCAATGACCAATTATTTCCCCTTAATGTATTCCATTGTTCTCTCACCGAAAGCTACTCTTGGTTGCCAAAATTTTTAATTACTCCTGTTTGCTGAGGTTTATAAAGAATGGACTTTTAAATGGTAGCTGCAACGCTACTTTAAATCAGGAAGCTGTAGCAAGTGTATATTTTCTAAGGGTGATTGACTTTCTGAACCTTATTTTCACAACATACTACTTATCCTAAATAGAAGCTCAGTCAGGAAAACTTCCTTGCAGGATATTAATCCCATTATATATATATATTTTTTATATATATATATAAAGGATATTAAGCCCTTTTGCATCCTCTTCTCTGCCAGGCAAAAGACTGCACATATCCATGGAAGCTCCAATTGCTGCCTGGGGACTTCAGAACAGCATTCACTGAACTTTCATTGAAATGTCCCCTTTGTCCCCTTTTTGGGGCTACCAGCCTGGTATCATACATATCTGCTGGAATCTGCTTATTACAAGAGAAGTGGAACAGGTGGTGACAACAGATGCCATTGCTTCAGACAGGTGAAAGGATATGGTTAAATTCACAATCAATGAACTCCCATCAATTCCTCAACCCATGTATTGTCACAAATACCTTTTGTCACTGGCAGTAGTCCTCTGTATGCACTCCAGCTGTAATTAACTTCCATGCAGCCTCAATTCCCAACTTTGACACTGGCTACAACAGTCAGCTTCATGATTAGCTTCAATATTCTAATTACTTAAATTTCTATAAAACATCATATAACTGCTTATAGCTGGCATTGGATAAATATTAACACATAACGTGTAATTTAGAACTGAGATATCAAATACTAAGACCCTGTTAAGACAGTGCTATATGACCTCCAACTGAAAGCACTAGTGAAATTCCTACATTTTTTGATGCAAGATCAGCCTGGAAGTTGCCAGAGATCAATACTGCAAGGTATTGAGCACTTTGGCATCCAGTGCTCTGAAATAAATTTTTAGCCTGAGACACACTATCAGGAGAGCAGGCTGCTTAATGCCACATTCTCAGACCCACACAGGAATCTTCCAATTCAGAACAAAGCCAACACCTTGATGTGGTGTTACTCCACACTTAAAATTTACACATAGCTAACTAAAATAAAACCAAATTTTAAATACTTTCTACTATTTGCTTTACTTGTTGCAGCAACAATTGAGAGCAAATAGAAAAAGTCCACGTTTTACCTTTTCTTAATTTTGTTCATTTGCCAAGTATTTTTTTACAGCAAGTTTCTCTTAAGTGGTCAACTGTTATTTGTAAGAGGTTTTTACATGACAATATAGAAAACAGAAAATAAGAGCATTAACGTTTTCAGGGGCACTCAGAAGTCTAGCATTTGAAACTTTTATTAGGTACTGATTTTTAATGCATGTTGGCTTTTAATATTCTTTAATACACGAATAATATATAATTAAGCCAGAAGAACTTTACAATTATTTGCACTAGTCCAAACACCCACCCATAAAACTCACAATGAAAAATAAGATGTGATGTCTTTCAGAAAAAGACTTCAAGAAAACTGCATCTTGCTACCAGCCAAAAGGCAAATACCAGATTCCCATTTCCAGAGCCAAAATGCCTAGGAAAGACTAAAAAGCAAAGAAGAGGGCAAGCTTTAGCACCTGTAATTCAGCTAGCAAAATACTCATATTCTATATCAGTGATTTTTTAAACTTCTGGTGTTTGTAGACACCTAAAAAATTTCCAATGCAACCTCATGTATAGTTAATATACGTGAGCTTTTTTTCCTCCATCATATTCCAGGAGTAGTCTTAGAGGTTGTTCACAGACCACAGACCCTTCCACTCTCTATAGAGGCCAAAGATCGTATTGTGAAAATCAGACAGAAATTCAGCAGCCAAATGAACTGTCTTTTAAAAATAACTGAAATCTTAGAAGATAGGTTTGTGAGGGAAAATTACAGGGGAAAAAAACAAACAAACAAACAAAATCAAACCACATATATAAAATGTCTTGATTGTATGTCAGAAAGATTCCATAGAGGTGTCTGGATATTGTAGCAAACTTTTTGACTTCCTAACTTCTCGTGGGCAAACCCTATTGTCCTCATCCCACAGTAAGTTCAGACCTCCAAATTTCTCAGGTCATTAATGGATTGCTACTGAAAGCCAGTGGCTAAGTCTCATGTCGACTGAGTTCCAGATGACAGAATTGGGGAGTGATCAAATATCAAACCTCTCTTCATGCCTGTTACATCTCTGCCAAATAACTCCCTAAATCTTCATGGCAAACTGTTATGTTAACAGCCAGGTGTCTTAAACAGGCACACTTGTGCTATGAAACAGATCTTCCACACAGATGGATCCAGGACATTGATGCTGATTCTGACTGAATCAGACATGGCAACATGTGCACTCCCTACACTCCTTGCTAGGAAACCCTTAGTAGTTTCTGAGATAGCCTATTTCCTTCAGCCAGAAGGTGTTTCAAATACATGTAAATGTGGGGAGCACTATGACAAATTAAGAAAGATCTCTGCAACATAAGAATAAGTGGACCTGATCAGAAGCAATGAAAATAAGAAAGCAGAAGAAATTGGAAGAAACAAAATGCCTACTATGCAGCTTTTATTCATTGGAAGAAAGCATCCATATGTTAGCCTGAGAACTAGAATGGGGGGAGGGGAAAAAGAAAAAAGAGATCATATCTGTCTTTAAGAAGATGTTTTCCTAGTGTTCATGGAATTTTCAAAATATATAAATATGCCGTTACTTTTGCACAAATGTTCACATTGGTTGCTTATTATTCAGTTCATATGTGTTAATGATTAAGCCATCTTAACCAATTTATCATTTTCAATAGTCTCAGAATTCAAAATTCCACTCTGCAAATGCCGAATGGAAAAACACTTAGGCAACAAAGTAAAAAGTTCCTGGTTGCTGTTTATCAAAGCAGCAACATCTGAAGATTAATTCAAATGCAGAACATCTGCTGCCCTGGTGTCATAAAAATCAACAGCTGCATTACAAGCCACATGTATTCTCTCAGGGTACTTGCTGAGATGGGGGAAAAGAGCCCTAACCCAACTAAGGAAGAGGGGCTAAAAAAACTTTCATCTGTAATCAAGATATTGATACAGACATGGCATCAACATAGAGCTAAAATTCAGCCCCTGAACACAGGGTAGCAATTTGCTGCCTATACTTGCAGGCATTCTTGCCACAATCAGTACTTTGCTGGCTGAGGCTAGAATCTGCTGCTGTGACTCATCTGAGGTATCACCACATCACAGGAGAAATCCTGCTGTGATCTACAGTCTGTTCAACATAGGAGTACCACAGTAGCTCAGAGAAATCACTCTGGGGCCCTCACAGACACCATATAGTACCTTCTTCTATTAGAAACAGTTCAAGTGGAAATGGGGCTACTCATTTAAGTAGAATTCTATTTACTGTTGGCACAGATGCAACAGCTAGACCTTTATAATTCTTAAGAAAAATCCATTTTCTAACACACTGTATAAGGCAAATACTAAAATCCTTAAGGAGACTTAAGAACAGGCCAAGCAACTAATACACTACGAATGCTTTTGGTACTTCTGTAGAAGGCGGCATCTCCTTATTCCACTGCCAATCCTAAACTTTCCTATATGCCACTTTCCCCTTAGGACCTGCCCACACCTTCCCCAGGTGGAATTTGACTGTCTCTCACTTGGTCACCAAGGATCCCTCAAATCATAGTGCTAGGCTTCCTTGCTTTACCTTCCACTGGAATTGTGGATCTACATATCTCTCCCTATAACTCTGTACTTGGATATGTTTTCCTCTAGTTCTTCTCCATTCTATCTGTACTAAATGTTTTCTTTGTTCACTTTATTCAACCTTCCTCAGTTTTTTTCCTATTTAGGAGATGAACCATTCAGGATGTTAATTTTACTGGAAGGATTGTAAGATCTGAGATAAAGATCTGTTATGCCAAAAATGCTAGGAGCTGGCACCAACAAGCTCTTTGACCTACTGTAATGTTTCCCACACTGATTTGTGCACAATGGGCAAGTGGAGACCCAGGAAACAGAACAAAAACATTAAAAAAAAAAAACCCAAACCAAACAAATTTAGCAAGATAAAACTCTAATGACAATTAAGAAACATGCAGACAAGGTATGTTCACAAGGCTACCAAAACAGTGACTGGAGCCCTTCTCAATTAAGCTGTGTCAGCTTCAGCTCAGCAGGGTTGGGTGCTGCTACCAGGAGAAGTACCCTCATGCATGAAGTCCAGTGGATTAACCGCTTTGCCCTGCTGCATCCAGCCCTAGAACTTCTCAGTTCAGTCTTGTAGTGCCCTTGCAGAACATGAGAATCAGATGTGCCACGGTGTCGCGGCCAGGTGCAGGAGAGAACACACACCGATACGATGTCCCAAAGTCTCCGTTTATTTAGCGAGATCTGACTCCAGTTATACAGTTCAGTGGTTCCGTACACGCGATCACGCAGTTTCTGATTGGATACCCCGCTTTGTCCACGAGGCAAGCACGCACCCTAAGCGTCTCTTGATTGGTTGCTAATAACTGTTAATTGGTTGCTAACCATTACGTTAACTAAGCTCAAGTTCCTGCCTTGCGGTTTCTTGTAGCAACATTTTCTGCAAACTAAGCCTTTTGCTTCCTCTTTCAATGCCCTCAAGGACACTTTAATCTTACAGCTTACTGTATGCTGTCCTTATACTCCAAGGACTCCCAACATCTCCTCCTCTTTTTTCAAATAAAGCATCCCACATTTTGTGTAGGCGTCGCATAATACATTGCAAAATACATGGCCCACAAAGCAAAATAAGCAGAATAAAGCATATTGGTCCTGCAAACATCATTATGAGACTCCGTAGCCAAGGCCCTATTCCTAGGCCTTTTAGCCAGCTCTCTATTCCTAATCCTGTTTCTTCTTTTAAATCCTTCAAATGACTTTGGATATCTTTTATTTTTTTATGAATGGATTGGGAGTGATCTGATAGGTTCATACAACACATCCCTTCAAATTCCTCACATCCGTGTCCTTGTGCTAACAATAAAAAATCAGTGGCAGCACGATTTTGCAAGACGGCATGATTTACACTCTCTACATCTTGAGACATCATGTCTAATACTTGTGATGTTCTGTTAAGCTCGTCTTTAGCCCAACACCCCAACATCTTAGCCAAATTCATTGCCTTAAGCGCAGCTGCCCCAGGTAGTACGGTAGCTACTGCTACCTGGGTGACCTCTGACCAGAATGCTGTGTCCCCTACACTAGAACAATCAAGGTCATGAACACTTTGTTTGTTGCGGAATGGTTGACTCCATTGCATGAGGACAGATACATTTGGATGAAATAATGATAATTTTCCTAAATAACAGGGTCCTCCTTGAGGTCTAACCGGAATCCCATTCCATGCTCTGTCGCCACAAACTAAAAAAATGCCCCTGGGTAGCTTCCGGGGCTCTGATATATTCTGACCTTTACATTGGCTATAGAGTTGGGTAAAAACTGAGCCAGCTGGTAAGCTCGAATCTAAAGTAGCCCAATACTGAATATTTGTATTCCAGTCACGAGAATCGATTGGTTCAAAGCTAAACCATCCTCCTGATGTCTGATTTCCCAAGGAGGCATTAGCACTCCCAAACAGATCTAATTCTTCAAGTGGGGAGGACAACGCTGTATTCAGGGACAAAATAATTTCGCATTGGCAACACCCATCTTGCTTGGCTAGTGATGAGTGGGCAGGGATGGTGGTGCAATTGTTCCGCAAAGTGGCTGAATTAGTCAGGCTGCCACTATTCACCAAACCTTTAAATTCTTCCGCATTCCATATCGGAAGGCCTACCAAGCACGTCCAAAATGGGCTGTTCACCCCCCCCCCAGGCTTAGACAGATAGATGACTGTTGAGTCGTATTAGCAATAGTTACCCACAAATTTTCTCTAGGATTATTAAATCTGTCTGCTGTTGATTCGGTGCCCTCAACTATCATTACTACAATCAACACTAGTCTAATAATTTTGTTCTGTTTTCAATCCTTATTAATCTGCATGTTCTCCTGAAGAATCTCTGCAGTTGATGGTGAGTCCTTGATTACTGCTCCTCAACGCTGGTCTGACCCACTTTGCAGGTATCCAGGAGGGCTTCTCGTTTCCTGTAGAAACACAAGCATACCCCCGCCCCCATGTTAACAACCTATATCCTTCGTTCCACCTAAGTTGCATTGGGTCCCAGACCTGAATGGGAACATGTGTTTGCGAAAAATTATTAGGATTAGGGGAAAAATGTACATAAATAGGCTCCCTATAAAGATTTTCCGCAAACGCTACTGGATTCTTCCAGTTCAGTACATAGCATGTTTTCATCACTACTTCCTGGGGCGTGAGGGTGTCCTCCCCCTCTTTTTTCAAAGTTGCGATAAATCGCTTGACATCCTGATGGTGTCGTTCAATAACAGCTTGACCCGTGCTACTATAAGGGACTCCAGTCAGATGTTGAATTCCCCACTGTTCTATAAATCGTTGGCAGGCCTTGCTGGTATAGGCTGGTCCACTGTCTGTTTTAATTGTTTTAGGCACCCCCAAAACCGCAAATGCTTGCAACTGATGCAGTTTTGCTTGCTTAAATGCGGCGGAAGTCTGGGGTGTAACCCATAAAGCACGGCTGTAGGTGTCCACAGTGACATGCAAATATCGTAGACGTCCAAATGGAGGATATTCCGTAACATCTGTTTGCCAGATACCCCTGGCCTCAAGTCCTCTGGGAGTTATGCCACCTGCTTGTAAAGGATTGAGCTTAGCACAATCTGGACAGGCTGCAATAATATTTCGGGCTTCTGTTCTGGATATCCCAAACTCTCGGCGTAGTCCATTAGCAGATTGATGAAAAAACTCGTGCGATGCCTGTGCTGATTTGAATTTCTGCAATGACACAGGACTAGAAACAAGTGTATCAATATGTGCATTTCCTTC
>JAOEHX010036651.1:12578-29719 GCA_025448015.1 Bolborhynchus lineola
GGTGATATGGTTTAGTGGGAGGTGTCCCTGCCCATGGCAGGGGGGTTGGGACTTGATGATCTTAAGGTCCTTTCCAATCCTAACTATTCTGTGATTCTGTTTCTAAAGTAAAGTATGTTTCTGTGACTGCTACAGGCCTGTGAGTGGAGGCTTTTTTTTAACTCGATTAGAAACAGTTTGATTTTTAAATTAGTAAAAATGTAATTTGATTGTATTATGCTGTCAAAAATTACAATCTGACTCAGGCAACTTCTTAAGCTTGAAAGTCTGAGGTGATAGTTGCAATCAGCAGCAAAGCAATGAAATCAGCCTCTCATTATTTGAGGACATAAGAGCCTGAGTTGACCCAGAAAATGTGTAGAACTGATAATACTGATGGTGTGAAAAACACAGGTATTGAAGACATCCTGAGCTGCTCCAAGTTGATGCTGGTCCACTAAGTTGTCTTAATTTTCATGTTGTTTTAGACAAATCTCTGTGCTAGATTGACCATTATTCCAAGAGAGCTGGGTGGCCAAGTTTTGTTGTCTATCATATATCCAAGCAGACTGCAGGAATTTAGAGAATGTGAGGTGGGAGTATTACATTAAGGGAAGTGAGGTAGGGATATGGACTTAGTCTGGGTCTGACAGCATTCATGAAAGCAAATTGGATTGTGAAGCTGGCTATACTGATGCCAGACACAGCCGTAATCTGGAAGCAGTACACCCAATTTACCTCTGCACTAGTTAGGTGGAAGTGATGTATCCTGACTGACTTGTGTTTTCACTGTATGCAGCTGGCTGAGTGTCCTTTCACTGTGGTGCTAGAATCAAGATGTTGAGGAACTGTCGAGCAGAAAGAAGTGGCTGAATGGAGTGAGCTTCAGCGTTACTGAGCTTGTCAAATCTGTTTTATTGTCAGGTCTGTCAGACTGACTTTTGCTTTCCTGTTTCATCTCTGGCTTTGGGTGCTGTTGGTTACAGTGCAGCACCAAGTAAGTAATAAACCTTCCCAGAACGCTGGGTGCATGATGCAGGATTACTGGAATGATTCTGGAGGAGCTAGCCTGATTCTGGGATGGATGGTGATGACTTGGGTAATAAACTGTTCTGCACCCAGCCCGACTCAGTGTTGTTTTTTTTTTTTTTTTTTGTGCACTTAACTCCAGCTCCTCAGTTTCCGTGACCATACTTAGAAGTCCTTAAGTTGGCATTTCACTGCATTAGTTGAAGTCAGGTCTCTGCCCTCTGCTTCTCTGTAGTGGCTGTATTGCTTCCTCAGCTCAGTTGCCCTGAAAGAAAGAGGGCTGAATTTGGGCTGCACTGCCACTGACCTAGTAGTAAACTCTGACTACCAAACCTAAGTTTACTTTCTTTTCTTTCCAGACAGTATCCATGGTTTGGCTGGCTGACTGATAAGCTCAACTTGGCTTGTCTAGTAGTTTGCTGGCAGGCATTGCTGGTGGCTTAATGAAAACTTGCTTTGCAGGCTGGATCCAGCCCTTTGGTTGATGGTCCATCTGTATTCTAAACAAATTCCAGTTTGCTTCTTCCCTGCTTTGGTGGTTGCTATAGAATCGTAGAATAGGGTTGGAAAAGACCTAAAGATCATCTTGTTCCAACTACCCTGCCATAGGCAGGGACATGTCACACTGAGCCATGTCACCCAAGACTCCATCCAACCTGGCCTTGAACACTGCCAAGGATGGAGCATTCACAACTTCCCTGGGCAACCCATTCCAGTGTCTCACCACTCTCACAGTAAAGAACTTATATCTAAACTGAACTTCCTCTGTTAAAGGTTGAACCCAACCTATCTGGAATATATTAGCAGGGATTAGGTATTAAAATATTTCAAAGATTTTAATTTATGCTGTGTCTTCAAATTTTTGTGTACCTTCTCAGTAGCCTTTTTGAAGAAAAGGGACTTTTTTCCTTAAGTCCCATCTTTTGTTATCAGTCAGTAACCCTATAGAAAAGTGTGGATGTATGTGGGATAGTGGTATACAAGAAAAGCAAAGCTTTATTATTAGAACGTATCTTTTAAAGTGAGGAAATTAACTTTATTTTGAATTTTAATCTTAGAAAGTAAAACATGATAGAGGTGCTTGTGCATTCTGAAGCATTTCAGATCTTTTGTTTCATTCAGTGCTATTATATAGTTGAGAAAATGCATATGAGAAGCCTTGTTTTGTGGCTTGTGTTGTAATCAAGTAGTAATGTGGAGGGGGTATTAATATTCATATGCAGGTTATTTTTTGAGACTAATGAAATCTCTGTCAGACATTTTATTTTGGAGTTGCAGCGACTTCTCCCAGTTTTAAATCTATACTCTCCTGAACTGAGTTAACCTGCTTAGACCAGATGGTGTGTCCTTATAATTTTACAACTGTTTGTGTTAAGCTAAATTAGTTACAAATTTCATCTTTAGGTAGACCAGCATGTCTTTTTGTGTGAGTAAGCCCTGAATTGCAAATAGCCAAACCGGCTGTTTTTAGAACAGTGCAGTGTCTTAGCAGAACACTATGTAGTGAACACTTGTATCAATGTGCATGAAGTGGAGTCCATAAAGATAACAGATAACTGGAGCATCGCCAGGATCCTGCTTGCATCCCTATGAATTTAGCACTCTGGTGAAGTGCTTTTATTTTATTATGGTGTTGAGCAATGCTGTGGCTTTTCCTTCTTTGTCTGCTTTCATGTGTACTCATATTTCTTGGTAATTTTTGTGGCTTTTGTTACTGCAAGAGTAAACTCTGATTGTGAAGGTATCATCTTTTCTCAAGTCCATGTGAAGTGTGCAACTGCTGGTTGCTGTAATTCAGCTGTAATCACAGAATTGTTAGGGTTGGAAGGGGACTTCTGGAAATCATTTCATCTAACCTCCCTGCCAAGGCAGCACCACCTAAAAGCAGGTTACTCAGGAACGTGGCCAGGTGGGTTTTGAATGTCTCCAGAGAGGGAGACTCCAGCCTCCCGGGGCAGCTTGTTCCGGTGCTCTGCCACCCTTGGTGTAAAGAAAATTTTCCTCATGTTGAGGTGAAACATTTTGCATTTATTTTATAGCTGATTTTATATTTTTTATATATATCCTATTTATATATTACTATTTTATATAGTAAATATAAATTTATATATGGCGTATGGTAATTCTGTTACAGTGCTGTGAGAAGTGTGTGCCTCCGGGAGAACATTTCAAGTGTATGTTCCTGATAGCATACAGCTGTTTTAAGTGGCTTCTAGGTCCCAGAGCAGTAGAGAAGCTGGGGATAAATAGGTTGGTTTTGGTGTATAAGGGAAAGCATTTAGAAGATGCTGAGTGAGTGGTAAATACAGATGGAATCACCTCAATTTTAGTACATGCTTTCACTGCAGAACCAGACTATGCATACACTGGATCTTAAAATGCATGACAATTGGAAAATTGCGTGGTTATAAGAAAAGTTTGAGTGCACAGGACTTAACACAGAAACCTAATGTTTTGTTTATTTCTCCTGGGGTTTTTTTGTTTGGCTTGGGGTTTTCCCCCAAACATAGCTATGCCAAAGCAATTCTTTGTAAATATCGACAGTAGCTGCCATTTTTGGAGTGTAGTCTGGTGCTAAGAAATTTGATAGATACTCTGTTTCTTTGAGGGTTGAAGAGCACAGCATAGATGTTAAAGATAAAACAAGGAAAGAATCAAGGTCTTTCCTTTGTTTCTCTAGAAACAAAATTAAAAGGATCTATCAGATAGAATTTAAGAAAGAAGTGAAATTTGGAAGTCTCACAGAATACTACAAGTAACTCTGCAAATAGGATGATTTTGCTATTTTTCCACAGATAATGCATGTTTGCATTTTTTAAATGAGTGATAGTGAATTCCTGTTTCCCCTTGTGTTGGTCATGTTAGTTGTACATTGCTATCTACCTAATGCATGTTTGGCCAAAATATTTGGAACATGACATGCTTAAATTACATTCCTCAGACTTGGGAATTACTGCTAGAATTTCTGGCTACTTTGTTTTGCCTGTTGGCCCTTCTTAGTAGGATCCTGCTAGTTTTATAGAATATTTAGTCTGGAGTCTCCCCTTGGTATAGGCAGTATGGTAAAGGTAAAGAGAGGCTTTCATGATTTCACTTCAGATGTCTTCTTGGGCAGCTGTTTGCATTGAAGCACTTACACCCTGTGAACCGAAGCTGCACTCTTGTGGTTTTAGAGATGACTGTGATTTAAAACTGACGCCTGACCTGCAGTTTTAAGGGGGTTGAACAGTCTGGGTCTGTGCATTGTTTACTGGAAGACCTTAGGTTTAGCTGTCCAGCAGCTGAAACAGTAACTGAAGGGTGCTGGTGGTTACATTTGCTTCTCTGGTTGTAACTGTTTTGCTGTGGTTCAGCTAAGCTGCTAGTCACTGGAGACTACTGGAATCGAAGTAGATTCTACTGTAGACAAATCTTTTGCAGTCTGTGCTGTTATGAGTCTCATTCCCAATGGGCGAACACCTGTGTCATTAAAGCATCTTTAACATTAATTGGCACCCTACTTTGGCATAGGGGCCAAAGCTTAAATGAATGTAGAGATCAAACAGTTCTTTCATGTCTTCAGGTCAGAGTTGTTTTGTTAGGACAGTGTTAATGTTAGGCTATCTTGAATGGTTACCTGTGTTCTGCCAATAGAAAATAACTTGGGAAACCAAACTTGCATCGTTCAGTGTAATTACTGATATCCAGTGTAGACCAAAATTTGGTACGTGGCTGGTTCCCAGTGGTGTTATATAAAGGAGCCATGTGACTGATGTGTCAGAAAACAGATATTGCATAATATAATGTTCATAAACAGTCATATTTTTAAGCTTAGATTCTCTAATAAAACATTTGCTATACTTTGTTGGAGAATGTGAAGCACATAATGAACAACTGTATGATGCTTATGTGACAATCAGCTAGAGTAAGTTTCCAGTTCATCCCTGAACTGTGCCGTTCTAGGGATAATAGAATTTATGCTCCTAAAAAAAATCCAGTTTGATTTAAGGTAGGGAAGAACAAACATGATAATTAATTTCTAGTGCTTCTTTTTGAAGCCTCCTCTTTGGGAAATATATATCTTTGAGGCTGAAGTAGATTGCCTTGTCTCCTGGTAAGTTTTACTAAAAATAATGCCTAGGTGTTCTGTACTGCAGTTGAATTTTATTGTCAGTGCATTAGAAAACTGAATTTTAAGCCAAAACAAACAGAAGAAAAAGTTAAAAAATTGAAAGCAAAATCTTATACAAAAATGTTAGTTCAAGAATGTTTTGAAGTTTGTGTTCTAAAGAAATGTTAAGTATTCTTCAATCAAGGAACTTCTGCATGTTTATTATTTTCAATGTCTTTTATGGTTGCTCAAGTGGAGAGACAGTAACAGAATAAAAGTTTTCTGGGATCTGTTCTCCTGCTGATTTTTTTTTTTTTTACCTGGAAACCACTTTTCTGTGAATTTAAAGCAAAGCAGCCTTTTGCATTTAGTATTGATGATGAGTGGCACTTGCTTGAAATCATTATGTCTCCAGCATTCTGTGTGTTTGCTTCTAAAATCCTGCTTTTCCCAGCTGTTTTGACAGGAAGCTGGTGTTGTCATCCCATGCTTGACAGATTTGTCATGCACAAGCTAAGCTTTTTTACTACTCCGTTTAACTGGAATATTGGACTAGATATAGGTTTTAGTTTGTTCTGCTGGCAGTGTCTAGTCTTTCATAATTTGTTATTTAATGTTTATAAGTATGTCGTGGTTTTAAACTGTAAAACACATAGTTTGTTCATGCATCTCTCCCTCCTAAAAGAACTGTTGTGGTTTAAGCTGTAAAACACGCAGCTTGTTCGCTCACTTCCCCCTCCTTCTTCCCCTGCACTCCAAGGTGTGTGTGGGGGAATGGGGAGAAGAATCGAAAGAATGTAACTCCCACAGGTTGAGATAAGAACCGTCCAATAACTAAGGTATAACACAGATCACTATTGCTACCACCAATAATAATAATGACCAGGGAAAATACAAGGGAAGAGGATACAAATGCTCACCACCTGGTGACTGAGCTGTGAACTGCCCTCTTCTGGGTTCCTGCCCCCATTTTTTACCTCCTGGGCATGACGTGCTGTGGTATGGAATACCTCTGTGGTCAGTTTGGATCAGATGCCCTGTCTCCCCTCCCTCCCTGGCTTACCCTCCTCCCTGGCAGAGCATGAGACTCAGAAAGTCCTTGGCCGGACCAAAACGTTCTAAGCAGTAACCAAACATTGGTGTTATTATGCAATGGCATGGCTGTTTCTTCAGTTAACTTTTATTAAAAGTGAGAAAGTAATAAAAAAAAAAAAAAATCAAAAACCCTTTACTGAGGTTGCTAACAGAGATATTTTAAAGTTGAGAAATTTCAAAATTCAAATTTGGGATGAAGCTATGATTTACTGCAAATGTATGTGGAGGTGATTTTTTTTATTTTCTAGTCAGTAATTTTCAGTTTGCAGCCCCAAAACATTTCCCAGTGGAATAGTGTCAATCAGAGTGTTTTCAGGCCTGCATCCTCTGGGCTTGTCTGTTAGTTACAGCCTGTGGGCCGCAGTGAGTAGGATGTGAGTGCTGGGAGGGTGTGGAGAGCCAATTAGTGGTAGTATTTTAGTTGCACGATAATGTTGTCATCTTAATTGTGTGATCTCGTGTCCTCTGCCTCTTTCAGTACACTATTCCAAATCTATTCTTGAGTGGAATCAAGTTTGGAAAATTACTTTTCTGTAGATCTTACTTGCAGAAGAAACTGGAAGAATAGTAGGATGGCTAGAACTTCACTGGTGATGATACAGTATTTTATTTCCTCTTCACTAGTCAGTACATGATCAGTTAAAAAAACACTAACAATTTGTTAATTCATATTTTTTTATATCAGTAGCAACTGAGCGCTTGACAGGTATGTGCTGCAGGTAAAGCGGAGAGCAGAGGGAAGGTGGGACTACTCAAAAGTGTTAATCCAAGTAGTCAAACCTGAATTTCAGTATGTGTGCACAAGGGGTGTAAGCTAGCACTGGGAAGTCAATCTTAATTTAGAAGTGTGCTATATTTGGCAGCTTCTGTATTTTTGATAGTTTTGTGTGTAATTTTGTATAGTTGAATATAGTATGTTAAACAGATTTTGATGCAAGGAATAAATTACATCTCCTAGGAGACACAGAGGGTATAGGATAGGTCTGAAGTTTAGTGTGGTACAGCTTTTAGAAATAAGAAAAATAATGTTCTTGTTTCTCTTGTGAATATAATGGGTATCTTCTGGGTAATGTAGGGCTTGAGGGTATAATCTAGTCTGTTTACTGGAAAGCAGCCAGACTGCTTCAGAGAATTTTCTCTCTTCCCTTTTTTCCTCTTGTTCCCTACTTTCTGTCCTTCCTTCTCTGGACAACATTTAGATAGAATTAAAAAGCTTTGCACAGGAATGCTTGAAATGCTTGAGAGTTAGACTGTGTGAGAACCCCTTCTACGCTTCTGGCAGATTTTCAGGAAACCTTAGCCCTGTATTTCTTGAAGCTATGGTGTGCTGTGTTCCAACAACACAGAAGCTAAACTTGCACCATCTCTTGGGAACATGACTTGAAAAGTTAGAAAAGCTACAGACTGGGACACTCTTGTGCTTTGGAAAGAGAGTAGGGTCACATCTCACATCCCCTCTTTGAACAAGTACTGCAACGAAAATGGGGGGGTAACTTGCTAAAGGTGTAGTGCAGTATAGGAAAGTTAAAACAAAAACTGAAAACAAGTTACAGGAGGAAACATGTTTTAGAAAGTTCATTTAATTATGGGTTTAATTATGCTAGGAATAATTTACTTCCATTCATCTTAAATCATATTTATAAAAAATAGATGCATATAATCAAGGAATTCACTTTTAATTTACAAGTTACCATTTGATATCTTTCTGAGAACTCACAGCTAAGTGTGATATTTTTCTTTTTTAAGTGCTATTATACAAGTATTTGATAAATTTGGATTAAATTTTCACTTGCTTTTTACAATTTTGTGTTTTTCTGCCCCAGGTGAGTGTATTTGTTAAAAAATTTGTTGCTAGGTAGTTTAAAAATTTTAATTACTCAATTAAAATAGAACAGCAGTCAGCTGATTTGTTTTCCTTTTGTTCCTTAACACTGCGAATATGTGAAAATGAATATATGCCTATGTATTTGAGTTCATATATGTATATGTATACAGAATGCATAGGTATTACATGCATGTGTATTGTAAAGTTTTTATGACCAATATGGTGAACACAGTGGTACTTACTGCTCAAGTAATAAATTATGGTTCTTAATCTAGAATTTTTGTTAGAATTGGACTTTAAAGTGGTTCCCTTTACTTCATGGATGAATCCTCATTTTCAATTACTTAAGGATGGGTGGAATACTTTGTGATTCAAGAAATCTGATTAGACTGGTCAACCTGTACTTATAAAATGGGGATAATCTAGGATTATTTGAGGACAAATTTGCTTTCCTGCTTGGCCCCATTATTCAGGGCTTCTCTTTTCTGTCATGAATTTTCTTCCATGACTTTTGAGCTCATGGATCACCATGATAAATGAAGTAATGGTCTACCTAAGGGTAATGCTAAGGAAGATTGATGGCCAAAATATCAGTAGATACTTTGTTTCGCAAAAATATTTTCTTTTGGCATAAATCAATGCTGTGTATAAAAGGGCATTGTATTTAGAAGCCTTGATGTCCGATTTGCAATGTTGAAAAACAAAAGGTGTTTCTAAATAATGGGAATAATGTGAAAGAAAGAATATTCAGATTTGAAGGACAGAAATGGAACAATTGGAGAGAACTGTTTGGAGAACTAGAGTAGTTGCAAATAAGATCAGGGACTTCATTTAAGAAAAGTAACAACCTTAAGTTGAAACACAAGTACTTTCATTAATTGTTTTAGAAACACGAAATTGCATTTTAGTTTGGTTTCCCAAGGACATTAAGCTTATGTAATCAGTTGAGCTACTTTTCCATCAGTAACTATTGAACCCTGATGACCAGTTGGAACAAAATTTTACTGAACGGTATCAGTTTCAGAGATTGTTGTGTTACTGCACATTTAGCCTTAGCAGGCTAAGGAGTTGAATCCCAAATTTCTGTCTCAGGAAAGACAGGGAAACTCACTGCTGTTGCTATTCCCATTTGTCAGCAGCTGAACAGACATCAAGGCTTGTGTATTGGCCTGTTGGCAAAGTGTGTAGTTGAAAATTAAGTAGTGCATGGGCTGCTCTACAGTAGCAGAGCACTTGCTAACTCTTGCCTCAGAGTGTTTTAGTAGAATACTTCAAGGGGACAGAGGTTACTGTGGTAGGTATTGAAAGGAAAATAGTGCAGAAATTTTTGAAAAAAACATGTTTTTCTGCGTTTTATTACTTGCAGAACTGACTTCTGATGTGGTAAAGAAATTTGGGTTCACAGAAGAAGTGTTTAATGTTATTTTCTTTCTTTGTTTTTTTATTTACATTTCTCCATTGGTGTACTTCTGTTACAGTGGTGCGATGAAAGATGCAGCTTCCAAGCTACATTTTTACAGTGCTTGGCAAAACATGTGCCAAATATTTACTCAGCTGAAATGGACCCCTTGCTGGAGAAACAAGAAGAAATGGTCCAGGCAACAATATTATACCCTTTGGAATGTTATTTGTTTGGGGGAGACCCAGACATATTCCTGGAGAAACTACAACAGAGTGGAACCTCCCAGCTCTGTGGGAAGGTGTTCAAAGGAGGGGAGGCAACATACTCTTGCAGGTAAGAATGAAGTTATGTTATCGTGAATGTTCCCATGTGAGATAATGCAGCAAATTGGCTTAATAAAATCAGTTGTGCTGCACACTAGTCATTGCTTGTGCTATGGTATGTCTTTGCTTGACTGACAGTGGTTGTCACTTCACATTTCAAACCATGTTAGAGTGGGGAAAATTGTGTATAAAAAGCAGGATCTTCCAGAGAAATAGGGAAGGAAATGGAAAGTGTACTAAAGGTACTGAAATTGGTTGAAAATACTGGATAAAGTATGAATATAGGGTCTATACCTGAGTTGAGGGAGAGCAGGCATAAAAATCTGTGCACTCTATAATATTCACCCTTTTGAAGCTTGAAACAGGATTCAGGACTTCTGAGCATCATAAGTCCTTTGCTCAAGCAATAGCTGTGTGACAACCATCATTTTTTCCACCTCTTTCACACCCTGGACTATATTGAAGATGGCAGCACATTGATTTGACTTAATTAATTTTATTAATTAATACAACTATATTAATATGAATTGTATGAATAAAACTACTAAAAAGCCAGAGGTCTTTCTGGTAGGTGTAAAGTTTGCAACTGTGCTGGCATATTTCATTGCTGTTTTCAGTATAATCTAAAAGCCTAGGAAATTTCATCAGAAATACCCAAAAAATCTTATTAAGGAAAAAACATTATGGCCAGAGAAGCCCTCATAAACTTTATTTATGAATTACAGTGTAACAATTTAATCAATTTCATACTCTTCAGCTTTTTCTAGGATTAAGTTAATGTTGCTTACGAAAGGTGAATGGTCTTTGAAGAAGTTCCTATGTGTTTGGTAGAAATTGTATAGTGAATATGGCATTGGATTGTGCAAAGGAAGAGTGGTCAAGGCAGTTCAGTACTGCTGTAACAGGAGTAATTCTGTTCCTACCTCTGCTGAGTTCTTACATGATAGCAGGCAAAAAGACAAAGTTGTGTATCTTGGAGGTGGTCTCTCTTTCTTATTTTTTTTGAGCTCATTTCTTGCAAAAATGTGGTAGTATTTATACAAAATATGATACTACTGCAACTGAAACTAAGTATACATTTGCTTTAGGCTTCTAAAATAATAGATGCTATGAAATATTAAAATCTAAATGTCTTGAATTAAGCTTTCAAATGTAGCAGACACTTACGGGTTTATTTCTTTTAAGTCACCTTGTGGTAGATTTATGGCAATAAATGAATGTTAGAGAAGTACTAAATTATATTGTAACTTTTATTATCAAAGGTTTGAAAGGAAAGTAATTCTGTAATCAGAAATACCATACTATTTTAGATGTATTGTGAAGTAGGTTTGAATTAGAAGTTGAATAATGCTGTAAAACAAAAAACTTGCTATGTTGTCATTAAACACGTTTTGAGTAGAATGAAACAGCCTCTAAAGAAAACAGTGTGACCATGTTCTATGGAATAAGGGCAGTATAAAAAAACTTATGTAAACATATATATAAACATAGAAAAAAATGGAACTAGGTTGCCCATGTATGTAATTCTGTATTTTCAGGTATTATTTGAGTGCATGATGGAAACCATTGATATCAAATTTCAAAATATATATTCTTTGGCTCATTTTGGAAAGGAATTCTGTGATTTCAACTTCTAACTTTTTAAAGTTAGAAACGTAGCTTCGCAGAGGTGCAGTAAAAGTTTCATTAGCTGAGTGGCTACAATTGTAGGAAACTGATAAAGATTACTTCAAAGGCATCATGGCTTTTAATAACTGCTTATTCTTAGCAAAAGCAGAAATATTTTAGCAACAAGTTTTGACATGGAAATCAAACATGTTTCTGATAGAACCTGATATAGCATGGTGGAATACATGGTTCAAGTATAGCAGGATTTGCTTTCATCTTTCTCTGATGTGGAGTAGCCAAATGTTTTTACAATTTGAATCTGTTGTAAATCTCAGAGCAGCATTCTCTTTTGTGCATGGAAATTCCATGTGTTTGTTTTAGAACACTTTCCAGTTACCATTTTTGTTGCAGAGACTGTGCAGTTGATCCAACTTGTGTACTCTGTATGGACTGCTTCCAGAACAGCATTCACAAGAACCACCGGTACAAGGTAGAAAAATACTATACTAAGAAATTGTACTTGTAACTTTAGCGAAGTTTTTTTTCATTATTTTTAATAATAAGCTGCATATAAGCCATTAGTAATTTTTTATATTGAAAAAAAATCTGGGATTTACTACTTACTTATTCTTTTCTTTCATGTTTCTGACTGTGTAAGCTTCTTTTAAGAAACTTTCTAATTCATGAACCAAATGGTAAGGGAGTGTTTATGAATGCATACAGTGTTATTCTTTGGCAATATCACAGAAGTGTGTGTCAGAGCAAAAGGCTGTGACTGAAAACAACAGTCCTGTCCTGAGTGCCAGTCACTACTGTTTTGAAATTTAGAATGGGTGTTTGTATACAAGGGCCTTAACTTCAACATTTACATCACTGATGCAGTCTTGCAGTCTCTACATTTCCGCTCTGTTCCTCCATTTAGATTTGCATGAGCTACTTTGTGTTTAGTGTGGACTTTTGTGAGGTTGAGACAGATGTTAAGCAGTATTTTTTTTGTTTTATTGATGGGATTGTTTTAGGACAGATCATCTTTCTGATCCTCTTTAAGCTAAATCTGTTATCTTTGGGAGCTTCCCATGCTTTAATTAAAAAAGGATAATTTGCATAGTTCTTAGCTAACTTGCTGCCTATTTGTCATCTACTGTTTCCTTCTCAGCCCCTGTTTTTTGCTTGCCCTCTTCTGTGAGAACTCTAATTTCAACAGGCTTGGAAGCAGAAATGGAAAACAATATATGAAGTGTGTGTACAGAAACATTATATATTCAATTTAATTACCTTTTATGGCCAAAAAGCAGGCTAGCCTTTTTTGCAGTTATTCCTTCTATTTATTGAAGTGACATCCACTGAAGAGATTTATCTTGTATTATGAATTGGTCATAAGTCCCCTTTAAGTAGGTATCTTTCAATAAGTGTTTGGAAGAAGGTCCTACCAATCTCAGAATTAACTGGGGGTAAAATACTGTATTTT
Source organism: Bolborhynchus lineola (assembly GCA_025448015.1). Classification (NCBI taxonomy): domain Eukaryota; kingdom Metazoa; phylum Chordata; class Aves; order Psittaciformes; family Psittacidae; genus Bolborhynchus; species Bolborhynchus lineola. The sequence goes on from JAOEHX010036651.1 coordinate 25,398, forward strand.
ATATTCTGCCACTCTGTACAAGCCTTTGCATACTGAGCTGAAAATGTGTTGTAGATATTTATTCAGAGACTTACAAACCTAGTTGGATAATGCAAATATAATTTCTATTTACAGATGCATGCACACATACTATTTACAGAGAAGCAAGATGAAAACCAGGAAAGATAGGCAATAATGATTACAGAGTGGTTTGGCATCACAGCTGGGCTAAGAAGCTGTTGTCCTTTCCCTGTTTTTCAGTAACTTCAGGCAAAATATCACCCATGGGAATAGTCAGATGGTAGCAGGTTTGCTGCATTTCCATTTAAAGGATGAAATGTAAAGAATACAGATTATACTCTATAGAGATTCGTAAAATAATTTAGGTTGGAAAGGACCTAAAGAGGTCACCTAGTCCAACCACTTGCTCAAGCCATGTCTAATCAGATCGGGTTATTTTAAAACGTTTCAAGTTAATAACAATGTTGAGTGTCCTTTTATTGCATCACATAGTGGTTTTATAATTTTTTTAGGATTGGGAATTTAGGGTAAGATAAGGAATTATTTTTGCCACAATGAAGGGTCAGAATTTGTACTTTTCTGGAAGTGTAATGCAAAGTTTAAGGGGCAAGAATTTATTTAGATGCTGATTATACCTAATTTTTTTTTTTTTTGCTAGAAGTAGAGGTACTACAGAATGTTTAATATACACATCCTTGTTTAGATTATTTTCAAAAAAGTTAAGTACTTTTGCTATAATTTTGCTAATAAAAGCAGAAATTATTATTTTGCCGTTCATGAAGCACTTGTCAGTCATAGGCTATTTCACCTACTTTCTAGTTATATTTGCTTTAGATTTGCATACATTTTTCCAATGGCAACTGTATGTCCTCCTTTTCTGCTAAAAAGTTGTCTCTCCTTCTCCCCATAAGTCTTTTTATCTAAAAAGTCCATTTGCTATGTATTGCCTCTTGCATTTTTTAAGTAGGTATTTATACTTTTGTTTGGCTTAAATAATGTACATGTATATTTTTCTCTTGCTTCTTATGTGCTTATTTTGTGACTTCAGTACATGCTTCTTACAGATGCATAGCTCCACTGGAGGTGGATTTTGTGACTGTGGGGATACAGAGGCATGGAAGGCTGGACCGCTGTGTACTAAACATGAGCCTGGAGCATCAGGTTCTGCAAAAGAAGTAAGAATATTGATTAAAGACAATAAATATTATTAATACTGCCTTCTTTTAAAAAAACTGCTTATTCCTGTATAGGAAAGTACGTATATTGTATAATTCATGTGTCAGATCAATGGAGTTAAATCGGAATTTCCTTGGTTGAGGTGTGTGTTCAATATAAATTGAATATCCTTTGTCTCCAAACAAAAGGCAAAACCAATAGAACTGTTCCATCTACCTGTCTGGTGCATTTTGGTCTTTGATTTGGAATTAAAATTGCAGTCTCTTACTTTTTTCTTTGTTATGTGTATTACTTGGTTCTTATTTATAAGTAATTGTTTTTCCAGTGGTTAGTGTTTATGTAGTTTATTATTATATAGTAATTGATTTTTGATAATATTTTCTCTTTTCCACATTACTGTATTATTGAAGAGTGGGGGTTTTTTTAAGTTGCTTCTGGTATGTGGTCTGCCCCTATGACTAAAACAAGTCCCTATGCTTAAAACTAAACACTAACCTCTTATTTACTAATGAGAAATATGCCATTTATAAGTAGTTGAGTAGTTCTCAGATTGTGGACAGATTGGTTGCTTCAGGTATATAGAGCACTGGTGTTACCGAAAAATGAGACAAAGCTTTCCTTCACTTGTTCTTCCTTCAAAAAAACATGAATCTTAATGGATTTCAGAGGTAAAAATAACTGAAGCTCCAAGAATGGTCATCTGATTACCAGTTGGAGCTTGTCACTGTAATGTTCACCTACTTCAGCACAGTCTATTCTGCTGAGCTGTACTTATCCCTGAGTACTAAGCCATCTGATATATGTGGCTGATACCTACATATTGCTCATGAAAATTTGTAATCAAAAGAGCCAGATTTTTTTTTCAATGTTAGCATACCCAAAGATAGCTACCCCAAGATGGTTTAATTTTACTACTGTCACCATTACTACATATAGAATCATAGGATAGTTGGGGTTGGAAAGGACCTAAAGATCATCTGGTTCCAATCCCCCTGCCATGGGCAGGGACACCTCCCACTAAACCAAGCCACCCCTCTGTCCAACCTGGCCTTGAACACTGCCAGTGATGGAGCATTCACAACTTCCCTGGGCAACCCATTCCAGTGCCTCACTACCGTTACAGTAAAGAATTTCTTCCTCATATCCAATCTAAACTTCCCCTGTTTAAGTTTGAACCTGCTACTTCTGGTCCTCTCACTACAGTCCCTAGTGAAGAGTCCCTCCCCAGCATCCTTATAGGCCCCCTTCAGATACTGGAAGGTTGCTATGAGGTCTCCAGACAGCCTTCTCTTCTCCAAGCTGAAGAACCCCAACCTTCCCATCCTATCTTTGTACGGGAAGTGCTCCAGTCCCCTGATCATCCTCATGTGTGTTGTAGAGATGTTTCAAGAATAAGAACCTAGCCCGGTTCCATTTTGGAAAGTATTCTTTTTTGTCCTTGCATTCTGAAAGAAAGTAAGATTTTTTGCAATGCTGGATTCCTAGTACTCTTTATACAGGATGTGCAGGAAGGTAGAGAACTCTCGTGTCTGCCAGCTTCAAAGCCACACTTAGATACTGGGGAAAATTTATGCTATAAAGTACTTGATATTGGATTTCTAGCTGATCAGTGAGACTTCCTTATGTCATGAAGATAATTTAGTAATGGTCTTAAGACAAAATGTTTGTGTCTCAGTTGAGAACTGAATGTTCTTCCACAGACACCTAAATGAACATGGACCTATGAGACACATAAAGAACTTTACCGAAGAGATTCTGAACAAAATAGATGGGTTTCCCTGCTTTAAAGTTTAGATCTCTGGCTGCTTCAGCTCATTACTTTTGAGAATAACAGTAGGTTTTGCTTCCAACAGCTCTGACCAGCATCCTTAAAATGGTTTATGAAACTTTTACGTCCCACTGGGGATCTTGTTTCACTGCAAAGTATAGATTTTGATCTCATAGATCTGGTATTTGCACCTGTGACAGCATATTCTGTTTTTTATCTCCCTGTCTGTTAGAACAGCTTTGTCATAAAAAATAATCAAAACCTAAATATTAGGAAAAACATCAAAACCTTTATCAATTTTACCAAAAGACTGTTTCACTCTTGTTAAATTCACTGTCCAAGTCTTGCGGGCTTTTTTTAAAACCCTTTTTAAACAAAGCTTGAGAGGAAGATGCAAGCATTCAGAGAGTTCACAGTATTCTGTTTCTGTTTGGATGAAGAGATAAGCTGCTCAGAATATTCTTCAGGCCATTTGTATCTAATGGAGATAAGGTTAAGGGATAGACCATATCAATTATGACAGCAGCTAACACAGTATCTCTTGGTTTTAAACTTTATTGTGAACTATAGTCATACCTGTGATGATAAGGAAACAAGGAACTTCCCGTGCTGCTTTGAGTAATATTTCTCTTCCAATCTCTGCTAAAGTCTGGTTGGTCTGCAGTGAGTCAGTTTGACCACTGCTTCTGTCATGGAGTTGTGCAAGTCCAAAACTGTGTTATAAATGCTGTCACATGAACTGGAACATACTCCTACAATGAATGTTACCCGAGAGTTATGAATCCTAGAAAACATATAATTAGACAATTATTTAGATTTGAAGGAGAAGAGTTACTATTATAGTAGTGCTTTGTTGCCAGTGTATATAATTATTATGCAATCAGCTCATGTAGACTCTCTAGTAAAGAGCAGAAGTACAAGCACTAGAATAACAAAATGCATTAGTACATTAATATATTCTATATGTAACTATTTAATAGATTGCATTGCTTGACTATCTTCCTTTTTAATAAAAGACTTGTCTGTCAGGGATTTTTCATATTGAAGAGGCTCATGTATGTTTGGATTACCTCACAATTTATTCTCTGAGAATCAAGGACATCCATAATGTAAGAATTTTCTCACTATATAGTGCTGATTCAAGGAAATGAGTTGCAAAGTGCATTTGGGCAAACATCTTGCCTATTTCTTTTCCACCACTTTTTTTGATAATACAAGAGTTTATCACATGCTTGTCAAACAAAAGCTTTCTTTTCTGGATGCTCCTGACCAGTTGTCATGGGTTCAGCAGTCGCAGTCATTTTTTCTCCTTCTCAGTAACTGGTGCAGCACTGTGTTTTTGACTTTCGGCCTGGGAACAGCGCTGATAACACCAATG
>JAOEHX010036652.1:0-13353 GCA_025448015.1 Bolborhynchus lineola
TTAGAAGTAGCTATCTGAAATATGTATAAGCTAATTAACTAAGGTATATAACCCGTTGTAAGCTTACAATAAACGAAACCTGTTGATCATGCACATTGTGTGACTCTGTGTTTCCCTCCGTCTCGGCAAATGGTGCAACATCCAGCAACTCAGGTATAATATAAAACTACTACTACTATCAATAATAATCATGATGGTAAAGGAAATAACAAGGGAAGAGAAAAATGTCTGCTACCGCTGAACCTGTGACAAAAACTGAAAGGGGAAAAGGAAAATCCAGTAAGCACAAGTAATGCACAATACAATTGCTCACCACCTGCCAACTGGTACCCAGCCTAACCTGAGCAACAACTGCTCCCTTCCAGGTAATTCCCCCCTGCTTGTATCTTGGGCATGACGTGCTGTGGTATGTAATGCCTCTGGCTAGTTTGGGTCAGGTGTTCCTCCTGGCTTCCTGTGCACCTCCTCACTGGCAGAGCATGAGACTGAAAAGTCATTGACTGAGGTAAGTGCTATTTAGCACAACTAAAACACTGGTGTGTTACCAGCATCATTCTCAGGCTAAAGTTGAAAACACAGCACTGCACCAGCTACTAAGAAGGAGAAAAATAACTATTACAGCTGAACTCAGGACAAGAAGAAAGTGTGAAGGAGACAGATTAAGACCTGGCATATCCAGTAGTAGCCATCTAGTGCAGCATATGACATACTGGTGTGTCACTGTTTGTCAGATTATTGCAATTTATGCATTCCTACTTAAGAATAATAGGGTATAGACTGAGCAGTGAAGGATGAGGATTTTGTTCATTGATTGACTCCATTAACTAAAAAGTACCTACAGCACAACGACTGTGTAATGTGCACCATTCTCCTCCTGCTTTACAACTGCAGTGCGCAGAATGAGAATTCATGGTTACACATAATAACCAGAAAAATTCTATCTCTTAACATGTGCAATGTCTATGCATTGTCAGGATTTGTCAGTGTGGAAGGCTGCAAATCCGGCACCAAACCTGAGAGTGGGGAAAGGGCAATCTTGGAGCAGCAGAACTTACTCCAGCTCTGCCCTGTCACTGACCTCAACTTCAGTCAGAGCACACCATGCTTTAAACAAGAAGCAAAGGGGGTGAAGTGGAAGCAGTTCAGCTCCTCTGCTGCTATGGATCAAGGCTGAGCAAAACTCTTCTGAGGGACGACTGTCAATTTAAATGAATTATGTGTGGTGGCTTTCTGATGTAGACTACTATCCATGAGGGACTGGGTTGAAAACACCTAACTCATTGCATATGCACATGTAGGTTATGTGATATAGTTAACTACAAACTAAGAGATCTATACTGTTATAAAAACTTTCTTGATAAGACCATTGAAAGAGTATAGTAGCTGCATTTTAGATTACTAGACTCTGGGTCTTGGTTTGTAGTTATTTCTTATACCTAATTTTTTAATTCTATTTTTAGCTCTTATAGTGTTTCACAGATACAGTCATAAGCTAAGAAATGGCACTCTAAAACGGAGCAGAGTTTTCTTTCTCTTTTAGTCAGCTGGGTCTCTTTAGCCAAGATTAGTCATCAATTCTTAATCCTTTTTTTTAGCTCAAATGGCAGAAAAAATCCAAAATGTGGGAGAAGGAATCCAGCTGAGTGGAGAGTCCTGATGAGCTGAAGTGAATATGAGCACTACTAAACATTTCTAGGTTGTCTTTTGTGTGAAAATAAAATCCTTAATAATTTCTCTTTGGTGTAACAAGATTTAGTATCTTAGTTGCTGGAACATTATTCCATTTAGATATTACATGATAATTTATTATTATATTATATTATCATAAAAGTGAGATAATGTTGAAAAATGCAGAATCAATGTTGAAAATAATGTCTTCAAAACTTATGGACATGTATTCAAAAAAACAAACAAACAACCCCCCCCAAAAAAAAAAAAAGAAAATGGACTCTGGAAAAGTTACAATGAAATGAAACTCCAGTACTGTGCTGTCCTGTGTCCCTGACTGGTCTTGTGCCCAACCAGCCTTTGGTAATTCTGGGAAAATTTTCAAAAGTTGTTTTAAAATGCTTTGCAATATGTAGCTTATGTCTAGTCCAAATAGGAAGACTACAGACTAAGAGCTAAACTAAGCAACTTCATAGACAACAAGATATTCACATAAACTACTGCAGGTATTTCAAAAGTTATGTTCCCCTTTTTTTTCTGTCTCCTGTTACAGGTCATATGTTGAGGTGCTCTGTGGGACTTCTTGGTATTTGCCCTTTTGCCTTGATGACAAAGCTCCTCTGCATCAACACTCTGTAATCGAAAGTTCGGTTGCAAGATGAGAATTAAAAAAGCCAAAGAAACAGCAATATTGTCAGCCTGTAATGTATCTTTGTACTCTCCTCACATAAGCGAAGCTAAGTTAAGCAACAACCTGCTTTGTAATTTCACGTTTATTTTAAACAGTTCTTGTAGAAACAAATAGCAACCTAAAGAATCAAAACATCTAATTAACTGAACACATTCTCCTAAGCACTTTAAGACACCATTAAAAGAACCAGGTAGATATAACACCACATGTAAACCCAGCAGTTCTTCCTTTAGTCTGCCTGATCTGGTTTATTTGCAACTAATTTTTCTGCCTATTTTGAAATTTGCAGTTTCTTCTTAGTATTTTTGCCTTTTAGCTCTCAAGCTTATATTGTTCTATAGAAGCATCCTACTTGCAACCTTAACCACAGAAAATACAAACTGTATTAGCAGAATGTGGCTATGTTTGCCACAATAAAATTCTCCTATTGTCTATGGATCCACCCATAGCTTTGCCAAAAAACTTGTCAAGTCTGTCAAGTGTGGGCCAAGTGTGAGCAAACTGTCTGTGTTTCCCAGACTGATTTGAAAAGATTTTTCTGCAGAACTCTACAATCCCATATCAACATTTGTTTCACCCTCTCTCTGGGTCATTCCAATAATTTATGGAATGTCTTTATTTTTGTATTTGTGAATAGTGTAAAATCCCTGTAATCTATTAATCATCTGAACCAATGAAATTCACTTTTCCATGGATTTCTCTAGTGTTGACTCTGCTATCAAAGAAAGTGTAGATCCCAGCTGCACTGGGACCACTATGTGAACATCTCTCTCAAATGGGTTTTCTAGTGCCTTTTAAGGTCTGAATGATCAGAGCAGCCTTTTCCTTCACTTGGGACCTCAAATATATTTTTTACTTGTCCAGTATCTACTGTCTATGAAATTCAGTAACCAGTTTCAGAAGTGATTAGCTGAAGACACAGATAGACAGAAAAATTGAGACAAATACACCTGTTTTCAAAAATAAACCTGGCTTGAGAAGTTTTCACAATTGTTACAAACCTGAACAATATATATTAGACACCTGGCATATACATAGTAATCTAAATAAACTTTGTCCAGTAAACTTGGTTGAGGGCAGGGTAAGCTGTGCAGTTCAGGGGACTAAGGACTGATCACCTGACAGGTCCCACAGGCAGTTTTTGGGTAAGAATTAGCACTGAATTAGGGTGTTTCTACAGTGTGAAACTGGCACTGGGCTCGATCCTATTTAAAATTTGCATCTGCCATATGGCAGTAAATAAAAAATCAAGGCTAATAACATTGCAGGTAATATTGGAGATCAGGAAAGACACAGTGAGCAGTCAAGATGGCATAGCATCCTGTGTCCCTTCATGCAAAATATCAACCTAACTAAATGCAAAGCTATACACTAAAGAGCAAGAAATGAATATTCAGAACAAAAAACTGACTGCATGCTGCAAAACAGTCGCTGAATGGGACTGGAGGTTTCAACAGACAAATGTCTTAATGTGAGCTTCCTGGGTATGTGGAAGGGTTTCCAAGGTGAGTGGCTGGTCATTTTCTTAGTGCTCCCAGGGACATAACTTCAACAGGCCCTATCACCACATGTGATGGTGGAAAATGTATTGTGTGTGGAATAGTTCAGGCCCTCAGCTCAACCCAGCCACCTACACTCAGGCTGATAAAGGGAATGGCACCATAATTGAATTTCTGTGCATAATTTTACATGAGCGAATGAGCAAAGGGACTTAGTGGCAGAATAAATTAGTATAGTATCCATTCACTGTTTAAGAAATATTACAATACAAATCCTTCCTTAGGTCACATAGAAAATGAGTTTTGATGCCTCTTCTTGGTTCTAATTTTTCCACATGACAGGCCCAGGATACAAACAGCAGTGATATAACAGGCCACAAGCTACATACTTTTCAGGGACCATCTTTCTATAACCAATCCTAGAGTTTTCATAAGCAGTGCATTGAGATCTGATATTTTTTAAATAACAATGAAGAAAACTCTGAACAGGTAAACCTGAGGGAAATATGTCATATTAATGGCAAGCATATTTTTCATCACACTATAGGACAAATTTTTTTTCTGGGGGGAAAAATTAGCAACTTTTTCAAATGTTTTTTCTCCCCCAAATAATATGAAAACTATAATATGACACTGTACCAATGTGTGAACTAAACATATTCTTAAGAAAACAGGGTCAGCTCTGGAGGCAGACAGCATGCTGCCCTGTGGGACCTTCTGTCCACACCTGGTATCTTCTAGTCAGAAGCATCTGGCATCAGGCTGCATGACTAAAAGCATTTTAAGGACCCATATGCGTAGACTAATGTAAGATCAACTCCAGCATACAAAAACTCCTCAAAAAGCATTTTGCATCAGCTGAAGTATTATTTTAGAGGTTTGCAGAGGTTTGGAGCATAGCAGCCACTACTGAGTGCTGACCACCACGATGCTGAGTAGACAGCTGGAGAGTGAGAGAACTCAGCTGAATAAAAACCCAAATAAGTGCATTATTTGGAAAAACAGAAAGGTAAGTTTATCTGTTGCACAGGGAACCAGGCAGGTGGCACAGAAATGTCTGGCAACTGCTTCTAGTTGCAATTAACATCCATCTAAAAGGAGGCTTTCCTTCAGGTCCACAAACTAAGCCCTGTCATGTCGTTGGATGGTGATGTAAAACCTACAGTGAATTACATTCCCTAATGAGCAGGGCTTCAGCAGACGAAGGACTAGATCCACTCAAATAAAATATGGTAGAAGTAAGAAAATTGATAAATGTAATTTTTTAACTTTTTTTTTTGCATGCAAACATGAGCCATCTATTTCACAGTCTTTAAAGCACAGAAAAAAGCTCTATGTAGTATTTCTACCTGTACTATAGCCATGACCAAAAGTTTCCCTGAAGTAACTATTATTTTTACAGTTTCAGTGCTAGTGTATTTTAACTATGAAAGGCTTTTACATTAAAATATATTGATGTTGTGACAAGTATTTTCTTTAGATTTAGAGATTTATACTGGACATTCAACGAAGACAATATTCAAAAAGGAGCTAAGGCTGTGCTTTGTAATAAAGCTAAAAAGGAAAAGAAGTGATACAATAAACCAGAAACTTCTAACATGTTTCTGAGAGAAAAATTGGGTTGATGTGTTAAGCCAAGCGTATCCATATGATAAAGTTAAATTTAATGTAAGCATGTATCCTTTATCAAAAATACTGTAACATAATTGCAAAAATGTAATAAATACCATCAGTTTTCCTTGCTTTCTTTATAGGTTGGTATTAATTACTTAAAGCACGCCAATATGAAATTTATACAATGATCAATACATTTCCTTATCTGTTCTTTCAAATAAGCAGCTTTTTAAACAGCTTTTATAGCATCACAAACACAGACTAATGCCATTCATCTAAGGGAAACACCCCACTTTCACAACTATCTATCCGAACCATACAGCCAAAGCCACGAGTGCTGTAATTTCAGAGTAGCAGACCAGGCATTTGCTTTTATACATCAGAGTGCAATGGGCTATGAGTGACCTGAGACAACACCAGGTTATATGGAAACAGTACCTAAAAGCTTGGAGATGCTGAACACAAAAATACATTGTGATAGAGGTTTGAAAAAGTGTATCTGTATGTAAATTTTTTTTGCTACTTTTCTTCTGACAGTAACAGCAACCACATGCCTGTTGCGAATAAAAATAAATAATGAAAGAATACAGAATCTGCATGTCCACTTGCTTTCCTGAAAACAACAAGTTATCTTAAGGGGGTAATGCAGCATACAAAAGAAAAGAAATAGTTCAAAGGCTAAATTCAGCTGAAAGGGAGGGTAAAGGTCTGTTTGCAATTGCTCCCTGACATTTCTGCATGTAATTACCATCCATCTATTTTAGACAGACACCTATCTCACTGGCTGTGCATTCAGTCACCCCATTTGCGTGCACACTTATGGTAATTGCAAGTGTAAATATAGTGGGGAAATTGACCTCAGGCCTCAATATTTTTTTTAAAATGTGGTCCACATTTATAAGAACACAGTTAAATTTGCCACTCCAAAATTCTGCTCCCTATAAACACAGTATACATCAGAATTATTATTTGGTTTCCAAGTATTCAGAAGTGAAGGAAAGGAGAAAGGGAGAACAGCTGTAAGTAAGAATAAAGACATGTTTGAAGGAGCAGGCAGAGCTTAGGAGAAGAGATATAGTGACAATATTATGATTTACAGATCAAACAGTCCAGCCAGAAGCTGTGTATGAAAGCAAGATACAGCACTGTTCCAGCTAACAGGATAGCTCTTCAGCTGATGCAATTCAGCATTCACTGGAAACAATAAAGCTATGCTGATTTACACTGGCTTAAGATCTTGCTCAATATGTTTATAGCTTAATGGCTCAATATTAATCTAAAAATCAGAAAAATAACAACTTGTCATTTATTTAACCCCAGCATGATGGAAGGTTAAACTAAATACAGAAAGCCCATAACAAATAACAGGGACATTCTAAGGTCACCAAATGAAGGCTGTCATTTTTGTATTCAGGCCAATGATAAAAGAGTTTTTAAATGTTTGGACATTCAATCTATGTAGTGCCACAACCTGAACATACCCCTTTACCAAACACAGGCTCACTAAATCCTCTTGGAATGTTGTTTACCTCTGAATAAATCAAACTTGACAGACTAGGTTAACTTTACAGATTCATTTTTCAATCACAAGTGATTGATATTTTTTACAGAATACGAGCTACAAAATTCTTACTGCATTACTGACTATTGAAGTCATGTTGTTCTTAGGTGTCATATGGAAATCCAAGCCATTTTTCAAGTACTTTCACAGTCATCCACCCTCTTTGTGAGAGCACAGTAGTGAGAGTACCTCAAACAAGGATCACCCAGTAGAGATAGTTTATCAGTTGTTTTACACTGGTGTCTGTCTCCTAGAGGCTGAACACGCTGTACTGTGCATTTTTCAGCACTGGTCCAGTGCTAAAATCAATCCTAAATCCATTATCTTGGCTAATGTCACACACAATAAAGAACAAAATATTGAATAAAACTCAATGAAAGTTGAGTTATAGGGAGGTTTATTTTTAGTTGATTAAAAATCATAACTGAAAATAGAAAGGGGAGTTAGAACCTATTTCTGTCATTTGAAAAAAACTCTTGTGGGAAAGACAGAAGTAAAAGGTCCCTTTATTTTAAAATTTGCATGTATTTCTTATTCCCTTAATTAAAAAATAAATATGCATGTAAGTCTTATGATGCCAACAATATTCAGACATTGCATTAATTGTTTGTCCAACTAAATACGCTATTTTGGTCAGTATCTGTTTAATTATTATACATAATACAGCTTCAGGCTATCTGATACAGGCATCTATAGAAAAATGATTGCAATTCACTTTTATTATTATTGTGACCTTGGTCTATGACAGGACTGAATTAAATATCAGTGAGAATTTATACAATTCAGTGTGCTCAGGTTTATGCCACTTAGCATTCAATGTTTAACTGGAGCACCTAAGTTAGGTGGATAGATTTAGATGCACATTTGTCCCAAGGCTCTCTATGTTGTCAATGAAGACTGATAGGCACTGCCAAAAGGCAATTCCGATCTCAGATGAATGGAATTACCCTTTGGGGTTAGTGCAACCTCCATTTTCCATAGAGGGAGACTAGGGTAAGTGGGCTACTACGCTCGGTGCTTCAACTGTGCACTGAACACTTATTTTGGAGTGTATATTATGCATACATTCTGGGGAACCACATATCCTCAAATTTTTAATATTTAATATTATAATAGTATGTTAGAAATCTAAATGAAATCTAAAATAAAACTCTAATAAAATCTAATCTAAAATAAAAAAACACCACCAACAACAAAAAAAAAACAAACCCCAAACAGAAACAAACAAACAAAAAAAACCCAAAATCAGCTTTACACTGAATTTTCTCAGAATTCCCTTACAATACAGTCAATAAGTGGTAGAAAATCTATTGTTTCTTAAGCAGCATCAGCTAAGTTTTGCAGTCATATATCTGGGCATTTATCAATTTAATTTTTATTCTTTTTCAAAGGTAGTCTAAAGATATTGTCATAATAGTCCCAAATACCTTCATTACAGATGGGCACATAGTTTATCTGAGGACTTCAATTACTTTTCCTCTTCATACATTACATGCAGACTATTAAGCATCTTCTTTGGGGAGCTTCTTAGGCTGGTGGCCAGGACTGATAAATATTGAAGTTGTTCTTCATTCAGTTCAACTAGGGTGTGCATTTATTTCTTCAGCTTCTAGGAATAAATCCCACTGATGACAACTAAAATTCCTCCTCCAACCTGCTGATTAACCCTCCCTCCCTGAGTAATCATCAGTTGTTGGTTGAACAGTTTCAGGTTAAGAAACTGAACCAAGAAATTCACCCTTCTGTGTATATGTTGTAACCACTGCACTACTGCATTAAGAAGTGCCATTTGTTCTGTTCTTGCCATTTTTAAAAGAAGAAACAATCCCTGTTTACTTCTTTGAAAGTGGAAGCCTGGGCACCTAGCTACTGGAGAGGGTGAAGTGTTCTGAGGATCTGAGAGGATGTGGGTTTCAGATGAAGGAAGTGCTGCTCTTAGCACTTGAAAAGGTACCTTGAAATGGTAGTGTGAGGAGCGTGACTTTCAGACCAGCCCCAGCCACTGCTGGATTGAGAATGCTTGTTCAAAGCTTTTTGTCCATTCTGGTTGCACATTTCATCTGAGACCTCTTGCAGCACTTCTTAGGCATCTCATTTCCACACTCTTCCAGGTTAAACACTTGAACCAAGAAGCTGAGTTTTCTGAGCATGAATGAGACTATCAGGATCAGGATTAAAAAGCCAGTAAGACACTGAATGCTGCTGGCTGGGAGAGCACATTACAGAAGCACCACTATGTTCACCCTTCTCTTAGCATCCCCTCTATAAAGCTCTGGTGCTGGCTACTGACAGAGAAAAAGTTGTGGACTGTAAGATTGGATCTTTGGAGAGCAGTTTGTGCCAAGGGCTCACTATGTACACTAAATACGTATCAGTTGATTTTACATCAGCTATCTCTAGCCTGCTCCCTTTGGCTTACTTCTCATTAATAATCTGAGTGCACTAGGAGCACACCTTTTTTAGCATTCATCTGAAAGGAGTCTGGCTGGCACATTCAGAAACCGTGCCAAGATATGAGCTGAAGTATGATAAGTGGGGACTACTGAGATATTCACATGGTTGTTATCCAAAACACAACACTAATGTGGACACAGCCAGTGTGACCACTTTTGCTTTCTGATGGGCTGCTATCCTACAACATGTATATAATTTTGTCTTTTTACTTGAAATATTGGAATTGCTGTTGTGCTGGGGCATTACCAATTAATGTAGTTTTCATAGATGGAATACAAAGTTTAAAAGATCAGACAATAATCTGGATTTTTTTTTTATATATTTGCAAAAAAGAACAAAAATGAAGAGCATCTTCCTGTGAGAGGTTTGTTAGGGTTTTTTTATACCATTATGTTTACTGTTTTATGCAGTAAATTTATGAACCCACTGTTCAACAGCTCTCTCTCCATTTCAAACACCATATACATTCCTATATCCTAATGATACAGACTTTCTCTTCCTTTTCAAGAAAGATTGCATGTAGAGTCCTCTCTGAGGAATGGCCAGAAAGGAAGAGGTAGGGGTGTCCTAGACACAGAGTGGAAATTAAAAACATAGAGAGTAAGATGTTTTAAATGCAGTATATATAATTAGCAATAAAGGAAGAAACAGCTAAGAACACTCTTTCATTTTGGAATTCAAAATGGTCAATCCATACTATCATACAATCAGTGCTACAAAACCAAATTCATTCCAGCACACAGTGAATTTAATTGCAAAGAAACTCTGAAAAATGAGCAGCTTCTAATGAGACCAACTTAACCAAATCATAAAGGATATTGCTGCTGAACAGATACTGGGCTTCAAACAGGAATTTTGTTCTGTTTAAGCTGACATGTCCTGCCCTAGCAGGCTTACCATGAACAATGCAACTGCAAAACAATTAGATATTTTTTTCAAATTTTGGATTTCAAACTATGTCATGAAATATTTAGGGGCACACAGTTTACATGTGACACTTTAGAAGTCAATTCTTTCTAACTAAAACTTCTCACAGGTTGAACATCCAGTTAGGATTTTCAGTACTGATTTTTCAGCAGTGATGTTTCAGCCACATTAATCCAGTGTTCAATTAAGGCTGAAAAGAAAAGTCTCTCATTTTTGTTTTTTGTTTATGAAAGGGTAAAGCAAACAATAAACAAGCAGAGCACACCCTCAAAATTACATACCTGTTCTAGCCCTCACTTTTCGTGACTGGATCTGTAGTTGGAGAGTTGGATAGACATTTTTTTCAATTTTAGCAGTTCTCCCCACTTGTGCACTAAAGGAAGAATCCAACATTTTGCAAAGATTTTCATGGAAAGAAAAGGAAAAAAGAAAAACGAGGAAAGGACCACTAAGATCCAAATACTAGTAAGACAGTATCCATTATACCCACATAGGGTGTGGGTGCTACTGGTTCAAGCTCTCAATTGAATTTAGGCTGCCATTTTCTTTATGAGTTCTTTAACTACCCAGCTGTAAAAAAAATAAAGTTTCATTATACTGTCGCACCTACATTAATTAATGAATTAATTAAGAAGAAGTTTTTAATTTAGGTCTTCCATCTACAAAGATATCAAATAGCAAGCAGGCAAGTGTTTGCTCCATTGTGAGTTGTTCTAACCTTGCACATCTTTTCTTAAAATCTACTGTAAATCTCTAATATTAGCAGCTATCAGCCTCTGCCTACTAGCCTCATTTCTCCCACATAATTTTTTTAGTAAAAGTTACCATCATTTATTAACCCCCTTAAATTAATAGCCAGGGCTTTCCTGTTCAAGCAACTGCAGGAATAACCATACTTCATAGAAATTTACCTCAGCCTGAGCTGTTTTCAGTACAGAGGTGCTGCATAAAATTACTACATTTAGCAACTGGAGTTACTAATGAACAGGAGAGTTAGCTGTTATGATTTATCATCCATGAATAAACAGTAAACAGCAACCTTTATGGCAAAGTTCAGAGTTTAACCTATGCACAGTCATTATGTCCTTCCTGCTCTGACTAGTTTAGGCTACACAACCACATCCAGCATTTCATATAGTATCTGGTAAGGAATACGTCCTCATTTTTGCTCAATTCCTGACATGGTTATTTAACCATCCACCCATGTATTCATCTGTCTTTCTGCCTATTTAATGGTAACTTGCTTACACTCTTCTCCGCTAAACAGCTGCAGTATGTAACACACACTATCATTTTCCTGTAAAACTTTTTCTCCAAATTATCATAATAGAATCATAGAATCATAGAATAGTTAGGGTTGGAAAGGACCTTAAGATCACCTAGTTCCATCTCCCCTGCCATGGGCAGGGACACCTCCCACTAAACCATAACACCCAAGGCTATGTCCAACCTGGCCTTGAACACCGCCAGGGATGGAGCAATGAAAATACTGTTATCTATTTTATCTTCTATCCACAACAAGCATACAAAATAATGATTTGCAAGGACTTTAAATATTTCTATATATTAAAAATTTAACCTAGGGTCACAATATCCTCATTCCTGTGAGGAAGTCAGATGCTGTTGACAAATGGTAAACAGGACTGATCTGTACAAAGCTTTCCAGCCCTACTGAAGCTCTGGCAACTGTCTCATTCCCCTCAATGTCAATGTAGCCAGGATTTTACCCCTATTGTTAATCTGAAATTTCCTTCAATAGTTGAATCACTTTGATTGCGAAACAAAAAAGAATTCATAATAAAGTGACTTGTCTTATAAGATGTCCTATATTTACTGTTTCTAGGTAGAGACACAAATGAGATAAAAGAAAATGACAACAGATAAGAACTGGGTGGTGCCCTGTGACAGGACCAGAGCGAGTGGGCGCAAATTGAAACATAAAAGGATCCTTCTGAACATCAGGAAACAGCTTTTTACTGTGAGGGTGACAGCACTGGCACAGGTTGCCCAGGAAGGCTATGGATGCTATCTCCAACCTTGGAGATATTCAAAATCTGTCTGGACACGGTCCCAGGTAACTAGCTTCAGATGGCTCAGCTTCAACAAGGGTTGGACCAGATGACATCCAGAGATCCATTTCAATCTCATCAACTGTGGTTCTGTAGCACTTGCCCAGTGGATTTACTTGGTCCAAGTAAATGCTGTTGTTACTTCATTTCTTACCAAACACTACTGATCAAATTTTTATACTGACCTTAGAGAGAAAAGGTGCCTGCAATACTTCTACAGAGGTAGATTAATAAAGCACAGTAATCACAGCCCCATTCTATGCCTCCTAAGATGTCAACCAGCAATGGCTATTGCCCTCAAATCCAGTTCATAAAAAAGTATTTCTAAAAGATACCATAGTTCCTTGCATGTGCACAGGTTTCTTGTAGGACAGATTTCTAGCGAACTTAGCAAGAGTCTGTAATTATTCATTACATAAAGGCCCCTTTTCAGTGCTCAAGAAAGTGAGGAGCAGCTTTGTACCATCTAGGTGAGAGTTCAAGATGGGCAGTATTAACTTTAAATAGCAAGTTAATCTTTTTATAGACTATGCTTAATCCTTGGGCGGAACCTCATAATTATTAGCACTACCTGGTGCAATATGCACAAAATTCACTGCCACTGTTGAGACATTCCAAAGCTTATGCTAGATTTCAATTCCACTTAAAGTTTCACATAAGGATTTAAATGAGGTTTTGGAATGTGGAGTGAAAGGGCTGGCTAAGCTAGTCATTTGCCAAGGTGGTACCTTGCTGTGACCTCATTGTGTGTGTTTTCTAGGCCTAAATATGCAAAGTAATAAAATATGCCTTCAATAAATTTAATAAATAAATTCTGACTGTACACATAATTTTAAATATAAGTTTCATATAGATGATAAAATATGTTGT
>JAOEHX010036654.1:0-10391 GCA_025448015.1 Bolborhynchus lineola
CCCCCCAGTTGGGTAACACTTTGGAAAAAAAACACTTTACTATTTTTTAGATTCCAGTACCCAGTACAAACTTGAATTTAGGACTGGTTTATTGTAGCTTTTTATTAAAGGCTTTGTGGTGTTTCTTGCAGTCCCAGTATACATTACTCTGTCCTGAGAGAATGACCGCATAAACAGATATTAGATGTTTAGCACAACAGAAGAAGTGAGATGAAAGGAGTAAGAAGAATGAAGATGGTAGGACCTTCCTAAAGCACATTTGTTGATGCTGAAGTAGAAACTCCCTCTGTTACATCTTGAATATTGGCAGTTCCTTCCCTCCTCTGGGGACACTTCCAGCTGCCTTTTTGCACAAATTGCGCTTTCTACCAGGGGAGACATCTTCTTCTTATGTGGCAAATGCTGGATCAGTTGCTTGTGCGTGGAGATGCTCTAAGTGGGCAACAATTTCCTGTAGGGGCTGGTTGGGAATTGCAACCTGATTACATTTTTTTTTCAATTTCTTTCCAAATCAGTGACTGGTTACATTTAGAAGGCGAAATTAACGCCTGCACTCCTATCATCATAAGGAATCTTTGAGCATTAATTTCATCAATATTCAGGCAGTGGATAAATTTACATAGGTGCAGACCAGCTGTGTGTTTGCTCCAGGTACACCAGAAGTGAGCTATTTCTCTTTGGAAGTCACATGTCTGTCTAAGCATGGTGTTGAGTTCAACCCTAGTGACCAAATTTAGGTCCAATGTCTGGTTAACATAGTTATATGAGTCTTGAACAGATTTCAAGTAAATCTGGGTGTTTCTTTCAGCTCTCAATAGTCTGTGAAAATTCAGTGTAAATTCTTATATGCTTTGAAGAGATTGTTTCTACAGTACATGGTGGAGGGAGAAGGTAGATTGGGAAAAATCCTGCAATTTTAGGAGCAAGTCCAAGGAAAAATGAATGAAGTCCCCTAATTTTTTCTGAAATGAGTGTTCCACAGAAATCAAGACATATAGTATGTGCTAAATAGCCTTTTAGCTGTTTTTTAATTGTAGGGCTTTTCTTCTGTATTGTATCATCAAGGGGCAAAACCTAGATTACATTCAAGGAATATTGCCTGTATGATATCCATATGTAGATGTACACAGGTCGTGTATTGTTACAGCAGAAAATGCAGGAGAAAATACCATGCTGTATTCTATGGCAAGGCCCTTCCAGATTACTAGGAAACTGGATAAAAAAAGATACTCATTCATACTTGTTCTTTCTTCATGTTACTTTCATGCGCAAACTTATTTGGGCATTCCTCATGAATGAGGATCAAAATGATTTTGCATAGTGCTTTTCGGGGCGTATTCTAATTACTTAGGGACACAGATTAACATTGCAATAGTTGCAAGTGCCAAATATATTTGCAGTGGGAGCATTCAAATAAATAGCAGTGGATTAGCATGTCACTTCATAGCTCTCAGAAGTAGCTATCAGACCAGACTTAAACCCTCTCATTCAGCCTTCTGCCCTGAACAACACCCAGTGCACTAGGTGTTTCAGAAGGTATGCAATATTTATGGATTAATGTGCATACAGCTCAGATTCCTACCTACATGTTTTGGCTTTAAGTTGGCATAGGCGATGGAGCATGAGATTGTATTTCTCTAATTTAACGTTATCCTATCTAATATTGGATTATCAGTTCTTAAAACCTCAGGGGAAATTCTGGCATGCAGAGCTCTACTGCAAATAGTTAACCTGGTTCAGCAAATATTAGGTACTGCAGAAAGCAAATGGTGTTTGGGATTCTGACAGGTGAACTGCAGCAAACTGAGCTGGAGTGGTTTGCATGGTTATTACCCAGATTCTCTCTGCTAGAAGCTCCTGCCTTCTTGCTGCACCAGATATCTACTCTATGCTAGATGTATCCCTTCACTATTTGCTTTCTCAGCCCAAACCGCATTAACAAAACCTTGGTGTTGAGTTGTTATGCCAGACTAGACTGTAATGTGAAGCCTTCTGCTGATTCCTCTACCAGGCTTTAGCGTCTCATGAAAGGAGGGTGGGAAACAGGAGAGTAACATCTCACAATCCCCCCCTGGAGCTTGCCTGTAGAAACTCTTTAACTTCTGTAACTCAGCATACTTAATGAGGGAGATCACAATCCCAAAACCTAATCTGAAATAACTGTTAGAGTTTGCAAGTCACATAAAAAAAAATGGCAGATTTTGGCTATTTGCAGGGAACTGCTGTGCTTGTGGAAGTGTTATGTCTCAGATTTAGGAAGACTGGAGTAGGAACAGCAGTGAAATGTCATCCCCTGCTTACCCAGCAGCCAGTGCTCTGTCTCCCAGCTCAATTTTTACAGCCCCGTTCTAGGGCCCCGGATTGACAGGCACACTTTAAACTCCTGCATACGCAAGTTGCTCCCCATATTGCTCTGTGGTTGCGCAGTGCCTTGCTGGGGTGATTCTCAGAGGACACACTGGACCAGCAGTGCTCCCGCAACACAAGTTGGAACAGTAGCACACTGCTGACAGTGCTGCCTAGATAAGCAAGAAAGATTGTGAGAAATTTGCAGGAAAAGCTTTGTAAGACTGCTCTAGTTTTTAAATAATAATTTTAAATTTTTTTCTAAAAATGGTCCAAAAAATCTAGGGTCTACAGGGGTCACTAAATATAACCTCTGCCTTGTCAAGTAATTGGTCCATTCCTTCTCTATTTTACACATCTTTAGCCTCTGTTAAAGGAATATGAGTAATGGTAATGCAGTGTTTTGGGTGTTTTCTGCCTGTGGTCTAGGAAGGAATTTTCTTCAGGTGGCTATTGAACCTAGACTGTTGGCAAAGTAGGCTTTAATCACTTCAAGAGCCATTTTACTTTAACACAGACAAAACCTTTCTGTTATCATTCGTTCCATCAGCTAGAGGCAGATGCCTTCTGAATTTGCCTCCTAGGAAGGAAAGTGAACTTTGAGGCCCTGACCTATTGGAGTTACAGGCATCAATCTGCCAATCCATCCCCTTGCACAACTGTGTTAACAGTTTCTGTGACTACTTCTTCTGGCACATATGTTTTATCAGTGCTTTTCATTACTTAGAATTAAGGAATTCTTCATTATGGTAAATAAAATGCATGGCCCTGGAGAATGTAATATATTTTTTACTTTTTTTTTTTTTTTTTTATTACTCAGAAGTATAGTAATCACACTGCAGAAATTTGTGGAAGATATGATCTTCTTCGAGGGACTTAAAACTTAACTGAAAAAAACAAATAAATATAGGCAAAGGAAGAATTGGAATGTAAGAGGAAGGATAGAGTCTAGGTAGACCGATTGATAAATATTTCATAACATGAGCATAGCAGGGAATATCTCACTGGGTCAGATCAATGGCCCATTTAGTCCACAATTCTGTTTTCTCTGTGGGCATACACGATACTACTTAAAGAAAGGATGTAAGTTTGGCCACTTCCTGCAGTCTATATACAAAACCACAAGCTACCACAGTGCTCATCCAGTCTGACCTACATGACATAAAATTATAGAGCCTCACTGAATTAATTCCTCTTTGAACTAGACAAAGACATCATGAACCTCAGTGACACAGCTGCTTGACACCAGCTGCAGATTTACCCAGAGATCTCTGTGGCTTTTTTTTTCCCTTCATTTTGTGTGCTTGAAATATTAACATACTTTCTTATTTTTTAATAAGCTATTGTCACCAACATCAGCCCTTACTTTTTTTTGCCTTACTGGCTTTCACAACACAGCAGTAGGAAGGAGAAAAAGAGCTACCATAAAAGTTAATGTATCAAATGATAGAGACTAGTTCCCTGATAGCAAAAGCTGGGAGAGGAAGGGCACAGATTCCGTGCACCTGGAACATATTCTATTTACAACCCAACATCCATCATTCTCCTGATATCATAGGATAAAATCACTCATATCTACCAGTTTGGAGGCAGGGTGATTCACTCATGCTTTTGTATGCTCTGTGTACGTCCGCACCTGTGTATTTGGTTTATGGGATTTTTTTTGTTTGTTTGTTTGTGGTTTTTTAGTTAGTGTTTTATACCAACAGTTACTTAAATACTTATGTGGTGGTTTGCAAACAGAAGTACATAATGATACATCCTTACAGAAGTTTTCTGCTTCTACTAACCATGTAGAAAAGGGCTATGCTTTTCTTAAATCTGGGGACTGTGTACCAGATCTGTGTTTGATGTAGACTGTCTTAGCTCTGCTGAGATAAATGAAGCCTGCTGAATAATGGCAGCTGAAGCCAAATGAACTAAATGCGTAACATCAAATGAAGTGTTACACAGAAATGCACAGTGAACAGGAGCATTGCAATCATCATAGAAAAGGATAATAAACATCTGAAAGGGTGTTATGAAGATATCTGGTTATCTTGGGGAAATCCTTCACCCTGCAGTTTGCAGAACTGCCCTAAGTTTTCCCTATTTCTTTTTTTGGTTTTGTGCTCCAGCACTGAATATAGCCACCAGACATAAGGGACATTTGGAATAAATTTCTTGTCAAATTGTAAAGCAAATGAAAGGTAACATAACCTCTGCTCCCTCAGTAACTTTCCAAAACAGATGTCTAGCATAAACAACTCAGGAAATATTATTTTGTGCCCAACAAAGTAAATCATCCAGTGTTATAAGCTGTTATAGTATTTCAGCTCTGTCATGATTTACTAGATGCAAACCCCAAATATTTATGGTTTCCTTGATAGGTTTACATTTCTTTTCTTGATGCTAGGGAAAAAACTTCCTGTAAATAATATAATTTAAACTGCTGTTCGACTATATCTGAATATCATTGCTCAGAATTTCCAATAGTTTTTGTACTTTGCATAGATGCTTTTATTTATACTTTGACATGAAGGGATATATTTCTGAATTTATGTAGTACTTTAGGTTCACTGTTATTATATTTTTACTTTGAGGATTTTCAACATTTACAGTAAATATATATATATATATTTTTTTTTTTTTTAAATTATGGAAGTGCTTAAAGGCCATGCAAAGCATAAAGCTATTGTGTAATTACTGGCACACAAAACTGTCAGAGTTTCCAGTCTATACAGAACTACTTGCAAACTTGAGTAATGTCTAAATGAGATGGCAGGGCACTTACCCTTGAGCCAGGCTAAGGCAGGGTGGGTAGGGGAATTGCTTCATGGACAGCTGTACAGGAGAGCTGGGGAAGGCAGATCCCAAATAGGGCATATGTACCCCAAACACTGAGGGTAGCTGCCCTCCTCCCTCTGCCAAGGAAAGCCTCTCAAAACCACTGGCACCAGCTCAGTTGGAAGGAGGAGTTCAAGTGCTGAAATGTCTTTCTACGGCTTGGGTAACCCCAACTGCCTTTCTTCTTCCTTTTTTTATTAATTATTAAATATTAGATATATGTATGAATATATGGAGGAGTTCTTCCTGTTGTTGTTGTTTTACAAGTTAGCAGCACTCATATGAGTTTCTGCTATTAAATTTACTGTTCATGTCACCCCTGGATTTATGACTGCTGAATCTGGAATGTTTCACCATTTGGATTTCAGCCTTCTGTTCAAAATTAAATAGATGTTGGGGGCTTTGGCTCAGGGTTTACATAATCTCTGCTAACTGTGGAAAAGCTGTTATGACTTAAGGTTTGGATCTTTGCAGCTATCTCCCTCATGGAGATGGTGTTCCCAATGATTAGCTCCTGCCTCTTTCAGGACTTCAATGTATCATCTAGGTTGCAGTGCCATGGTCCCTTAGAGCTCAGCTTTACATGTGGAATCCTTGTGGAAACCCATTAATAAGCAGTAGGACACTTGGTTTAGCAATGAGCCAGGTTGTCTTTTAGTTTTAACTCATTTTTTCTCATGCAGTGGCTGTGGAGACATTCCAGTCACAGAATTAATCTACAAAGAGAAAGGCTGTAGAAAGCAGTTGTGCTGCAAGCTCCAAATGAGAACACTGCAATAGGTTGTTCACTGGTAGGTCTGTGTAAGTGTGGCATCTGGAGGCAGTACCCTAAGATATATAGTGTGCTATAGGCATGACATGAGTATGAAAAGAGAACTATGTGAAAGTCCTTCAGCATTCTCTCTCACTGGCAACTGGTCCAGGGCAGGCTCCAGATAACTTTGGTGAAGGCCACAACTACCTCAGGGTGCCTAAATGACAGCCAGCAGCCAGTGGGTCTGGAGGACTGCTGGCCACATCCCGAACACCAGCAGGAAAGCAGGTATAACAGGATGGCTCATATACTGCCTCTTGGCTCCGGTGGTTTCCCCAGGATTGGCAAAAGCAGGTTTCTCAGCAGAAAGTGCTGGCATTGCAGTGGGAAACAGCAATCTCAGTTGCCGGAGCTGTTCCTGCTTTTAAATGGACTGTTACCTGTGACCAAATGTCTGTTGACTGGAGCATGATAAAATTTCTCTAATGAGAATCTATTAATGTTAGCAAATTCTCATCTAGGCAGCCATGCTCAGAAATTGGCTATTAGCTTTTTATTTAGATATCTTAGGAAAAAAAGAAAATGCAATACCCCTGTCTAAAACTCAGGGCATGAACAAACAAGACATTTTAATAAGTGTGCTAATGTTCTTATTACAGGTCTCTTGGTGCACCAAAGCTAAAGCCTTTCCTCACAACTCAATTATTTCCATTCCCTCCATCTGCACAGAAAGCCCAGAAAAATATGTGGGCTTAAGCACATTTGGAAAATCAGCAATTGAGTACTGACAGATCAGGGTCGGGGGAGTAAATCTCCAAAGACTTTTTGTTGATTATGCCCTCCACAGTCTGTCCCAGCTTTGTTTCTAAACCTCGGGCTGTTAGTTAAAGTAGCTCTGCTGATTTTATTTCCAATAGTGGTAGACAGAGAGAAGGAAGGTCTCTGTGACATCAAGACTGAAGCATAACTGTAACTGTAAATCGTAACCATGTATACGCTTATTTGCTGTACGGACAACTGCTCATCTCAGAATCAAAATGGAAGGCAAAGTAAGATCTGTGTCTCATGACAGCTTTATTGCTTTTCTCCCCTGTAGGCATTATGACACTTATTGTAGCATTTTTGGGAGACTTTGAAGTTCCTTTACTTCTAATTGCAGAACTCATGTCATTTAGGGAATTTGAAAATAGCCTCTTTTCATCTATTCCAACAGTCAAATGTTACATGCTAATGTTTTATTCTGCACATTATGAATTCAGAGATATAGAATTGACTGGCATTTCACTCCACAACTTGCCACAATTTTCTCAGCTGAAAAATGCCTATTCAAACTCAGTCACTGTTGCTCTGCGAGGAGATGTCTATTAGAATAGCATCTTTTGGAGTCAAACTCCTGCCTCACCATTGGCAGCCTCACTGCTCCCAGATAGCATTTGGACCTGCTCCTCCAGACCTCTGCACCTGTGTGTAGTCCGCACTCCAGGTGGTCATGGGAAGAGGTTGGGAGGAGATGCCTGGAGCTGCCACCCCTGTGCAGAATTTGCTACTGAACAAAGCATGGATCGCTTTGTGATAGCTGGCACAGGATCCCTGGAGCAAGGATGTGAATCTTCTGCTGAGTTTGGGCTGTAACAGCGCAAAATGTGAATATTGGTAGAGTGTAAATAATAAAGGGAATAATAAATTGCAAAATCAAAACCTGTAATGAAAAAATAAATAATCTAGATAGAATGTCTTCAAGTGTCTAAACCTGATTTATTAGCAATTCTCACTGACCGTTATTATTATTAGGTGAGCGACTCGCGGTGATTTTTCACCTGATGCTCTGCAAATTAACTATGCTACAGGATGAATGCAGGAGATTTGTGGTTATTGTTTTATGATATTATACAGTAGGTGAAAATTCACTTGGAACATCACCACCATCACTTTGCAATTTTATGACTTACAGTGCACCTGACACACAGTAGTACTGCTGCTCAACATAGATGAACAACAACATCAGTATCACCGGTCATTTGGAGAAGTGAATAATAGTGACAAGAGCAGGGCCAACACTTATTGCAGGTTGGCACAGAATTCCACTCCCCTGCAGGTTAGTCTCATGTTTATTCTACGTGAAAGAGCATGGGGAGGCCCCAGCTTTTCTGACATGTTTTATGCTAATGTTTTCCAGAACAAAATTCTGTGCCAGGTATCCTAATAATGTACAAATTCCCTTCCACCCACCACCATTGCAGTGTCAGGTGAATCAGTGGCTGTATTTACTTGCCCTCCTCAAACAGAATACAATTGTGACCCAGAAAAAAGAATGCATTTGCATACGCAGAAGAAGCTGGTGGCAATTTGGATTTTAGTGTAGCTCTTACTATAGCAAACGACGTTACTGTAGAGCCCAAATATCTCTTTTATGTCAGTTTCTGCTTACTGGTTTCCATTTCTTAGAGTCAATATAGAAATCAATTATGTCAAAAGAAAAATTCAATAAGAAAATCTTCTATGGCATACGCCTAATTATAGAAAGTTTTCTTTTGTAAAAATAGAAGAAATCAAAGTAACAGAGCCCATAACAGATCTTTTTACACAATATGAAGTAGTTGCATTAATACACAAAAAATTATGAGTGAAATTTTATTATTCTTTATAAAAAATAACCCATGGGAAAAGGCCTGAAAATATTTTGCTCTTTACTAAATCACTGCAAAATGTCATCTTAACTGTGCTGACAGAAAATGAAAGTCGTTGCAAATAAAGTATGATACAGCAATATTTTAAAATCTTGATGTCCTTCCTATCAGCACATTGATTCAGTCATTAAAGCCCACATATCGAAACCAGTTTAGAAAAATGTTGAGAAATAAGCTGTCCCTGATGTCCTCAGATCTATAGAAACTATGTTTGCAGTCTCTTAATTATCTAGCTAACAAACTGAAGTTGAAAATAATGATTCATATAAATTTTGTTAGAACATACTTCAAGTGTTGTTGGCTTTTATGCAAATAGGGATGAGGGGCTGACCTTCAGCTTGATTCTAATATCTTACTATTTTCTGAGGGTTTTTGTGTTTCATGGTGAACTAAGTGCAGATGAGCTCTTACTGGCATGAAGCAGAGCACTGTAATGTAGCAAAGTATGAGATAGATATCTTATATGATGTTAAGATGGTTCCCCTGGTGTAATTCAGTTCTCAAAAAAATCCCAACCCAAAAACCAAAACAACAAAACAAACAAATAGAAACCCAAAAAACCTGACGACTTACTGTGCTGTATAAGGGCGGCACATTTTGAGGAGTGAAAACAAAATCTTCATTCGAACCTCATGTATGCATGTTTTTAGAAAGTTAGAATCCTTTACTCTTAAAAGTATAGGAAAGTTCAGATTTAATTAACCTCAACAACACCTATTATATGAATTTCTCTTTCCCCCATTTATGTGCATTTTCCCCAACCTTTACCAGTGTTAAGATGTTATGAATTCCCCCTACATTCTCAAAGCAGAAACCCAATACTAAACAGTTTCCCTGTCATAGCATGTAGATAGCAATGATGACGTATGAACCTATAGCTCCAGTCTTTTGCATTGTCCTTTGAAGGATTTTATGTGGAGTATCTAGCTCAGTGCAAAAGCATGCTTTCCTTATTCACTAAAGGCACAAGGAAAGATTTTAATATCTTCAAATCACATCCATTCTAGAAAAACGTACAGAATGAACACTGTGCTTACTGTGTGCAAATCTATGCTAGGGGTAGTAAGTTAGGCTTGGGAGAACCGCCTCTTAAA
The DNA here is from genome assembly GCA_025448015.1 of Bolborhynchus lineola. Taxonomy (NCBI): domain Eukaryota; kingdom Metazoa; phylum Chordata; class Aves; order Psittaciformes; family Psittacidae; genus Bolborhynchus; species Bolborhynchus lineola. The sequence goes on from JAOEHX010036654.1 coordinate 9,708, forward strand.
ATTACAGCTTGTTCCCAGACTAGTACTTAATTTTCCCCTTCAGCAAGCTCTGTCGCTGATGCTCAGCTGTGTCATAACATCTTCTTCTTTTCTTCCGTACTTGTCCAGACTTGGGGCATGAGATTCCCACTCAACTTTACCCCTGGGTGTTCGATCAGCACAGGTTTGGCTAGAAGGGTAGGCAAGTATATACCATATTTATCTGGCAAAACCTGCTTGTGAGAGCAGCAGCTGAAAGAATGCAAATACAGTAACCTTTTCACATCTCTGTTACTGTCAGTAAGGAACCGGGCAAAAAACAATGGTTTGGTTTTTTTTTTTTTTTTTTTTTTGTTTTTTTTTTTTTTTTTTTTTTTTTGTGGGTCTTTTTGTTTGTTTGTTTGTTTGTTTTTTTTTAACAGAAATTGGAAGACCTCAATACCTTTTCGGTTTCTGTAATTTCTAACAATGTTGGATGCAACATTGCCAGTGTTTGCTACTGCGGTTTTTTTTTCTGTCTCATTTCCTACATCAAACCTCTTGCACCATCTTTTGACATTTCCTTCTTTATACTTGTCATGGGTTCAGCAGTAGTAGCCATTTTTTCTCCTTCTCGGTAGCTGGTGCTGCACTGTGTTTTTGACTTTCGGCCTGGGAGCAGTGCTGATAACACCAGTGTTTTTAGTTATGGCTTAGTGATGTTTG
>JAOEHX010036658.1:0-18066 GCA_025448015.1 Bolborhynchus lineola
TGGCTGAGTGTTCTCATTGTGAAAAGCTTTCCTCTTACGTGTCTTAGGTCTATCTTTGAGCACTGCAGACTTGTCGAACCAGCTACCTAGCACAGAAACGGGCACATCCAGCAGCTCAGGTGCTCCTTCCAGAGAAGCACTGTAGACCCTGGTAACAAACATCCAGCCTCTGGGGAAGCATCAATCTGCATAACCCACAGATACACATTCTGGACCCGTATGACCCATTCAACCGGGATCACTGCAGTGATTCAGCCAGCCCACAAGGGCCCGCTGAGGACACCAGAAAACCTAGCTCTAGTCAGAATGGGAGGCTGTAAGTCTGGCTCTGGTTTTCCTGCTGGCGGCTCTACAGCCCAGCAAACACGTTTGAAGCTGGCCTGTGACATGTTGTCTTCCAACTCTTTGATTCTTTCTGAAGTGCAGATGACACACTTAAGACACTAAGAGCACTTAGTCCTTGAAAGTCTGTTTCCCAGTGGGAACTGCCTTTGTCCATCTGATCCACAATAAAATCCAGCAGCAGCTTATGTGCATTGGGGAAATACGGTGGTAAAAGCCTCATTATAATTTATTGGATGCTTTTTGCTTCCTTCTGTGGCTGCGGAAGAGCGGACATTGTTCTGTTTCATGTATACCCAATGCACACAGGGAATGACAAGAGAGTTCAGCCACATCTGGAAGCTGTGCCTTGCACACCACCCCTGCAAGCAGACCTTCTACCTGCTGATACGGCCTGAATCGAGAAGCAGCATGGTCTGAATTGCCAATCAGGGTAAACTGGCCTTGCTCCACTGAAGCACTGATTTATAGCTGAGGGAAACCCGGAGGGATCTCAGCCCAATGTGAACACAGATCCAGCATGGATCCTAACGCAGCATTCCTAATGCAGAACTTGAGAGGAAGACACAGCCCATACCAGCCCTCAGTGTATGTGTCATACTTCGGTGAAACCATGGAGTTGCCTCCAAGCAGAAGGTGACCTAGGACAGATCTGTGATGGCAACCTAAGTCAATCCTTAGAACAACTGTCACTTCTCCTGCCCATTTTATCTTCCCACAAAACTGACTGCCCCCACAAAACCACTCCATTTACAGGAATCTAGGCCAGGATTTGTCGAGGCAAACAGTTCATTCACGTTTTCCCTACCTTTTGAAGGCTTCCTCCAGCCCAGACCGTACCCTTTACTTGGCAAGGCTTCTGGGCACAGGCCAGAATATGCTGGCTGGAGGCAGGGTTTGCCAGTCAATGGAAACCCTGCCTTGTCTTTCCACTTTCATTTCACTGCTACTATTGTTACTGTGCTGCAGGGCATATCCAGGTTTAATGAACATCAGGCAAGCCTTCTGCCTGATAGTTCATTACTACCTTCCAACAGAGAAAGCACCATACCAAAGTCATGATTGATTTGTTACATGCACCACTGAAGGATTTCCATATGGAGACGTAGTCAGTTGAGGTGACCCTGAAAACATGGAGCCTACATCAAACACCCAACAGAGGATAAATCAAAGAGAACGAGGAAATTTGGGACCATTAGCCTGGTGTCTCTAATCCAGCTTCAAGGATGGAGTGGAGGCCATGTCCTAAGATTCCAGAACCCTCACAGAGGCTGTTGCATTGAATCAATTGCATTTCTGACAGTTCTTACCCCTGCACACCCAAGGCCCTTCCAGCCATGGTGCAGCAGCCCAGATGAGAGAAATGAGGGGCTAAGTGATTCTTTCAGTGGGATCCTGCAGGTGCATTCCCAGAGGAAGAAGGAGGAGAGTGTAACACTTTGCTGCAAGAGGCAAACATCTCTCTGAGTGGCTCATTAGGAGAAAAGAAGGTCAATTAAAGCTGGTATCAAAGAACTGCAGTACTAATGTAATAAATACATGTGCAAAGTGGTCCTCCAGCCTCACTCTCACATTCTCATGCACTAGGTTTCTGTTCCCCCTTGCCTCTTCTAAAGAGATGGGAACAGGGCAATTAATAAGGCTACAGAAAAACAAAGCATCTCCAGAGAAAGAAATACATTTCATTTAAACTCATTTCCATATATTTCTTTTCCCCTCAATGAATTTTAACATTGATCTTTCCCCTCTTCCTGTTTATTATTTTAAAGAGAAAGTTTCTGCTTTCAAAACAATTTCTGTTTCTCCCTCCTCCTTTGTATTAATCTCAAACACAGGTTCCCATCAGAGCAGCTCAGATGGGTAATAGGAACTGCCTATAAGGAAGCTTCAAGGGAGCCCGTGGGTACCAAACCCCCAAGGTGCCTTGTACGTCACTGGGAGCATCCCAGTGTGGAGCAGTGAAGGAGTGATGCTGGCAAAGTGAGCTTGGTGCTTGCAGCCCAAAGCAGGAGGAGAGGATGCACTCCTGAATAGCAGTGTTTTAACACTGACACAGAGCTGTGTACACTGGATGGCTAAAGAACAGAGAGAACTGAACTTCTTTTTCTCCTGGAGAGGCATATTACAATACTAGAAATGTCACTACTCTGCCCTGCAACTGCATCTCATAGACAACACACACACATACCCTGATGGGAAACTGGTGCTGCACTTATTACTTGTCATCTGCAAAGAGCACCATGTGTATTGGCAGGTATATACATGCCAATACATGTTATTAATATATATTTACATATACATGCAGCACCCAAACACCCTCCCACCTGAGACATCAAGGCATGACCAGACCCACTGCACTGGGAAGATACCCCAGAAAGAACTGGGGGGGGGGAGGAGGGGTGCAGAAGGGAAACACATTGTATGCCCCAGCGCCCACCCAGGATGGGCTGTGGGGAAGCCCTGACAGCCGTTTCTCACTAAACCTGCTCCTGTAATGGATGGACTGGCAAGGCAGAATCTCCCAGCAAATCAGACAGCACTGAAACTTGGAATTTAGCCTGAATCTAAAATACATATATTTTACCACCCTGAATGCAAAAGCATGACCCATTATTTACTAACTTGGGCCATGTTAATAAAGATAATACATAATTATTCCTGAAATAGTTCAATGCAAAGGTTCCCTCAGCTATAAACATATCACATTCCTCCTCTGTTTGATGTTCTAATTACATGTATCACTGTCCATCTGAGTTAGAACTAGATTAAGGCTCTGCTTGCATTTAAAGTAGCTGTTAGCACCGCTTATAGTGCGAGATGACTAATTGCCGTCATGTTGGTGATGAATGAGGCCAGGCAGCAAGTAAAAATTATACCTGATTATCACCAGAACTCAGAGGGAAGCAGAAAACCCCACATGCACACACCTCCTTCACCCTGTTTGAACACTGAGGCTGGTCTCAAACCCACCAACAGCCCTGAGATGGGTTCACACTGCAGCAGGCAGCCGAGTGTTCATCCCTGGCTTGCACTCATTCACCTCACTCCCTTCACACCCAGTGGGGTGTGTTTGCCATGGCAGGTGTGAAGGAAGCTGTTTGTCACACTGCAGCTGGTTCCTTCCCCACCGTCACCACAGAGGAAATAATCTTGCCACATCCCAAGTTGAAGGTGGTTTATCCGACTCTCTGTATGGTGCTGGCAGCACAGCGAGCATCCCTCTTCCCTTCCAGGCCGTGGTGAAGTAGTTCCCTGTGTGCTTCTGCGGCACCTGTGGTGTTACATGTGCCACTTTTCAGTGGAAACAGAAAATACAAGGCCCTGACTGCATTAGGCTCGGTGCTGATGATCAGGGCTAAGAGCACCAGCAAAGCAAGAACTGAAGGCGACAAAAGAGATAGAGAAACCAGCCCACAGTGGAACTCACACAGCTGTGTCCATTCCTCTACTGAAATTCATAACCACTCCTCACAAGTGGGACAGGGCTTTTAAGGCTGTTGTGCCTACAAGATACTTCTCCTCGCTCCTTCCCAACCTGGGATTTCTCTCTCCTGGGTCACCAATGGCCAGAGCTTGGCTGTTGAAGCACCTCTGTGTCCAGCCCTCGAGGTGGCTGTGCTTCAGCTCAGGCTGGACTCCTGTACACTTCTGACTGCAGTGTTCACAAGTGCAGGTAGTACTCAGCACAACATAGCCTTGCTTTTCTGCTGGAGCACATGCTATGCAGTGAGTTGGTAATAATAATACACTTCTCTGCCTGACCTACTTTCTCACCCCTCCAAAGCAAGCAGTTGCTGTCTCACTCAGCTCCCTCATGCACAGCATTAAGATTAAACTCAAAGAACTTGCCACTGAAGCTGAGAAGAGACTTGACTGTGCCTTGGCCTCCTTGTTGGGACACTGATGGTTGCAGAAATCCCTGATTACAGTGGGAGGCTGGGACTGGACCACTCCATCTGTTCACTATCTGCTGGGAACATGAAAACGACAGAATCTCCTTAGGAAACTCCTAAGATGACTCCCAGCTTGGATGTTTGTCCAGGCAAATCTGAGGAGTGTCATAAGAACCCACAGTCTGAATTTCTACCTCCTCCAGCGGCTCATGAAGAGAAGCTACCAAAATGCTCCACAGGAGGCAAAGTTTGTGTGGCAGGAGCCTGAATTCTCTCCGGTGCACTGGCTCAGTATGACCAAGCCGTGGATACTGACTGATCCCAAGCAAGATTATGGAAATCTGGACAGGGATTTTTAGAGAAACCAGATGTGAACGTCAGTGCAGGGACATCCTCGGTATTGATGGGTTTTGACATCACCGCAGACTCCAGGTTCACAACAGGATGAGAAAAGAGGTCAGTGTCCTTGTTCATAGAATCACAGAATCCCAGCTCCAACCCCTGCCACAGGGGACACCTTCCACTAGAGCAGTTTGCTCCAAGCCCCTGTGTCCAACCCTGCCTTGAACACTGCCAGGGATGGGGCAGCCACAGCTTCTCTGGGGACCCTGTGCCAGCTTGCTGTGATCCCCTGAGTTGATTCAAAGAGGTGGCAGCACAGCCTCCTGGGCTACCTACGAGTCCTTACATCCACATGGGGCACTTTTTGCTAGTGGATGCACGTGGGAAATGCAATAGGTCTGGATATCAATATCCCTTGAGGCTGCAACAGTCTGTGCTGGATGCCAGCCCACCTGAGTTGCACTTAACAGTCCCCAGTCATCTGAAAATTCATAAATCCCAAAATTACCTTAATGGTAGTTACAAATCTTATACCAGCCCTTGTTTCTCACAGTCCTTCCCTGCATTGCTGAGCAGGCAGCGTGTCCCTGGGATATGAGGAAGCATCTGCATTTGCAGGGTGGGTGTGGGAGGAACCTGGCTTCCCCATGAAAATACTGCCAACTGCACCTTTTATTTCACACATTCAGCCACTGAGACGAAACAAAACTGTGTAGAAAACCTAATTTTATCTGCTGCACAATGCCATTATTACCATAATCTATTCTAAGAGGGTGAGCTTCCCAGCACTGGTAAATACATTATGAGAGTCATTTAAGAGCCTGGCTCAACAGCTCAGCATACAGAGGCTAGTATTTCTACAAACAAGGGATTACAAACTGAACGCCTTCCTGCGGCTGTGATCCAGACATATCAGCTCCGAGTTACCTGAGGAACCATGAAACTCTTGAGTGCACTGTTCCCTTCTTTTCTAGTCCTGAGTTTAAGCAGTTCTGCCTGGACCAGCATCTCCAGCAGCAGGGAAACAGCAGGAGGATGGCAGAGAAGACCTTGTCTCCTCCTGCCCTTGACACCACACTTGAGAAGAACACTTCACTACGCCTGCCTGGCTGCACAGCACCGCAGGGCTCTTGCTCTGTGTCTGTACAACACGCAGTGCAGCGGGTGAGGCGCTGTCAGAAGGTGCCTGCAGCTCAAAGCACGTTGTAATTAGTACTTGGCCCAGGGCCTCCAGCTCAGAGCTCAGCACATCATCTGTCAGCTCAGCAGCCAGGGTGCTCTTTGCTGCCCAGGCAGTCTCTCTTCCACGACAAGAACCAGAGCTGCAAAGTAAGAGGCAAGCTGTGACAACCGGATGGAGGTGCGCAATCACACTCTGGTTTATCCAGAGGCTACATTCCTGACTCCTTCAAATGAAATTTTCCAGCAAAAGCCATTATAAAGCAGCATTCTTCAGTGCCCTTCCATGAGCCAGTAGCACACTGTATTTTCCTTGTTCTTTGTGCTGTGTCCAGGAATATTTGCCACACATCCTGTGCCCAGTCAGCAGAGATGCCTCATGCACCACAGACTGACCAGCAAACCCTTGTGCCTGGTACCTGGTACTCACACTGCTCACGGCTCCCCTACAGTCTCCCAGCATCTCTTCTCCAACTCAGCAGAGACTCCTCAGCAACTGTACTTACTACAAGGGTCAGTTCCTGACCCGTCTGAGCTCAGCCATGTGATAAGTAAGACATCAGAACTGCTGTTCAGGGCAGGATGCCCCAAAGGGCTCCTCACACCGCAGCAGATCCAGAGTAACTCTTAGACTAAAAGCACATTTCAAATAGCCACATTTGGGCCTGTTTACAGACACTGCTCTCTCCTGCAGAATGCACTCAAGGCACAACAGGACTTAGAAATTTATGCCCTGAATCAAAACCTGGGAGGAGTGGGAACTCCTCTGAGAATGTCACATGTGGAGCCTGCAGCACATCGAAGGTGAGCTCGTGCTCCTTAAGCACCTTTTCTGCACGCTGCACCAGTGCACAGCCCGCAGGGAGACTGCAGCATGCAGAGAAAGTCACTGGGGCTTCATCACCTGACTTCCCTGAGTATTGTCCTCAGGTCATCTTGTGCTGAAGATGATCTCTGAAGCACCAATCATGCAAAAATCGACTTTATGCTTGAAGGACAAATGCAAAGTCTCTCTTACTATCCTTTTATAATGCACACTCCATCACGGCTGACACAAGCACTCCTGTCAAGTATTGTAGTTTAAATAGCTCTGTTAGTAAATGATAAATACAAGAGCATACATTTGGATAACCTTACACCCTGGAGAGAAGAGGGTGCTCCGAATTTATTGTTACAACATTAAATATTGCTTCATTTTGTCCAAAGAGAAATACTGGAGTTAATCACAAAGGTGAGCCCTGTAAATCAATAAAGACATTCTTGGTAAACCTGATTTTTAGCTGGGAAAGGTTTCAGCTGCATTACTGAGAGGTGCAGAGGGGGAGACGCTCTTCCTTCTAAAAATGAGACAAGAACATGGCACGCAGAGCAGAGCTTTCCACTTCAGGTGCCAAGAGATGGAAAGTCTGTCTGCTGGCCTGGAATAACTTCCCATTGGCTGTCAAACCCCCATGGTGTTCAGAGGCAGCAGCACACAGGGAGAAGCAGCAGTAGCAGGGGAATCCTTCCAGAACATAACTCTGAGCTTGCCTGAATGTCTCCACTGGCAGCACTGCTTTCATTGCTCCATGCTCAGGAGCCTGACTCGCTCATGGCTGCAGCTCAATGCTGGTGTCATGCCCAGATCCTGCTGCCCAAACCCCTCTCGGTGGCTGGTCTCTTACAAAAGCATTCCTACGCTGGTTTCCTCTCCAGCTGGTCACAGAAGAACTCAGGATATGGCCATGGGCACCAGTGGGAAGCAACTCACAAGCTGAGCATTCCTACCTAGATTCTCCCTTGCAGGGCAGGATACACCTTGCTATCAGTTCAGAGGGTGAAAACCTGACTGTACACACAGGCACCAGCATTGCCTGAGCCAGGGATGAGCCTATCCCAGAAACAAGTGGGAGTTTCTAATCGTATTCCTGCAGCCTGTTTACATTGGGCTTCGCTTGCTTCTTTGAACTGCCTGGATTTGGAAGGTTTTGGGGGGAGGGGGTTGTTGTTTTTCTACAAAGCTGTGTACTGCAATTTCTTCTGTATCACAGAAACCACACAAACGTCTCTGAGAGAAAGACAACTCATGCAAAGCATTGCTCAGATGTACATCCCTTCCTGCAGAGCAGAACAATGCTTGTGCCAGCGCAGCAGAGCCTGCTGAAATCTCTAACAAGGCTGCTGGAAACAAGAAGAAGGTTGGATGAGTTATAGAAACAAAAGCCAAACCTGTGATCAAAGGCTCGAATTAGAGACAAGAAAGGGAGAGGAACTGGCTGACAGTCAACCAGACGCCCTGTGAGACTCAGAGAACACAATTTAATCTCTCTTTGCTTCAGTTCCCTATCCATAAAACAGCTGTTGGCCACCCCATCCCTTCAGGCTGCGGGAGGATGGTCTCTCATTACCTGTCTGCACACTTTCTAGCCAAGTGCATCCTGTATTGCTGAGAAGGGAAAGAAAGAAGAAATTCCAGAACACCAGCACAGTTAAATCACATTCCTAAATGAGTTTGTGCTTCACCATTCATTGCCTGTGAGCCCTTAGAGAAGCTTTGCACACTGGGGAGACACTGTGGGCCTCTTTTTCCCATGGGATCACAGGATCATAGAATAGTTAGGGTTGGAAAGGACCTTAAGATCATCCGGTTCCAACCCCCCTGGCATGGGCAGGGACACCTCCCACTAAACCATCCCACCCAAGGCTATGTCCAACCTGGCCTTGAACACCGTCAGTGATGGAGCATTCGCAGCTTCCCTGAGCAACCCATTCCAGTGCCTCACCACCCTTACAGTAAAGAACTTCTTCCTTATATCCAATCTGAATATATATACTGATGAAGTTAGAACTGGAGCCTTTGAGCCTTTCCCCTTCCTCACCCTACTTCCATGAAGGCTCTGGGCATTATCCCTCTTAAGATCATCAAACTGGCTGAGATGTGCAGAAGTTGGTGACTCAAGGGACATGCAGCCACAGAGCTGAACAAACTCTAAATCAAACTGGCTGGAGCAAAGCAAAGCAACTCTCCTGTCTCCTTCAGCAGATCAGTTTATGCCCTCTGAACAGTCCTGTCTCTTTCACGTAAGTTGAAGGGAATTTTATCACCAGGCAAATGAGAAGGAAATGTGGGTTTGATATTCATCCAGTCACCGCTGGCTTAGCTGTCTCAATACACCAAGGACCCAGTGGCTGTAAGCTGAAACTGAAATATTTAAACATCTGAAACACAAATATTAACAGGGAGAGGAACTATTCCCTGGCAGAGCTGACCAAAGAGCAGTGCTAATTCTCCATCACTTAAATCCAAACCAGAAGGGCACACGAGGACCCAGAAGTTATTAGACTCAGTGTGGGGGTCAGTCATTGAGCTTTTCTGGCTTGACAAGCTGCAAGAGGCCAGAGCAAAGCAACACACAAGTTCTTCCCATCCAGATAACCTACAGGGCTGACTCTTACTCATACAGAGTCTCTATTGCACTAATATCAAAGCTGGGAGAGGAACTTGCCCCACTCTTGGAGTCCATTAAAGAAACAAAGTAGAACAGCATGAGCCCCATGACTAGAATTTCAAGCCTGAACTGCATCATTTACAGCCACACATCCAGTCTGAGGACAGGGGTTTCTAGGTAATTAAACAAGACCTTTGTCATTCCATGCTCTTAAAGAGTTCACCTGCAGCTGAATTCCTCCTGGGTTGCCCCACTTTCCCAAGATGAGCAGCCCATTTCCAGGGACACAGAAGCCCAGGCTGCAGTCTCAGGGCTATGGGCTCTGTGTCACAGGGCTGTTTGGTGTGACACTGAAGGGAGCCTGGCACTCAATGTGTTAATGCAGATCCCTGCCGGAGACCATTCATTGATGCTGATAGCAGTCCACAAGATTCTTAACCTCTGTCTAATACTGTCACGCTGAATAGATGGTTTGCCCTCGTGTTTGCAGCTTTCATTGCTTTGTCACGTAATATCTTCAGGGGCCAGAGGCCACAGCACCGCTTCTATCAATCCAGCTGCGTGCCCTGCCTTATTGCATTAGTCCTCTACAACTCTGTCAGGCTCTGGTAGGCAGGCAAGGATGTTTATTGCTACCCACTGCACAGTCAATCTCAGAGTGATCCCAGCATCTATGACTCCTCTCTTTACAAATCACACTGGTTGAAGGCTATAATTATGGGATATAATTAGAAGTGGAGTTTCATTTAATGGAGGCAGCAACATGTCAAGCGCCCCAAGAGTCCACCAAGCTGCAAGCTATGATTCCCCCTCGCTCTCTGCTGCTGTTGCTGCTGCTGCTGTTTTGGAGCACACAAAACGCCTGCTGCACTTAAGGATGACCTAAATGTCGCTGCTGATCTTGCTTTAGATGTTGCGTCTCCATCTAAGAAGTAAAGCTCCAAACATGTATTTAGCTCATCATTACACCTATCAGAACTCAGAAGACATCAACAGCTCTTCCAGGCCAATGGGTTGAAACCTCTGGCTTTCAACTATTCCCATAGCAGAATTCCTCCCTTTTCCAAGCAAGCCTGTCCAACTCCAGTGCACACTCAGTACACGCACTTCCACTCGCTTCCCAGATCCTGAATTCAAGCAGAAACATCTATGCTAGTGAAGTCCCTTGTATATGGAGGCTTGGAAGACACTCCAATCTTTGCTACATTCGTTGCCCTGAGAGGGTTTGTTCTACTTCTCAACAATCCTCCAGCAGTAAACAGACTCCAGAGAAGATTCAAGACACTGAATTTAGCTATCAAATGACTTTGGAAAGACAAAGTGTGTATCTTCACCTCTTGATCAACCTGAGCCTTTTATGTCCTGGTAGAGACTAAAGCCAACCTTTTCTGGACTATCAGCAGTACAAAATGAAGTCATAATCATGAATCAAGAGTAAAATCCAAAGAAGAAAAGCATTAAAAGTACCTGTGAGAAAGATGCCAACAAACTAACCTAGTGAGCCCACATCATCCACTGCACCAGCCAAGTACCCAGCCGTGTATCACCAGGGCACAGTGAAAGCCCTAGGCAGCCCTTTGGGCACAGTCAAGCTTTGGCCTTTTCCCTGCAGCAGGCAGTGACAAGCCCTATGATGAGTGAGATGGTAGCCCTGTCAGACACCCCAGCAGCAATGACTCTTGCACCACCTGGGAAACAACAGCGAGGCCTTTAGATGGGTACCCGCTAGGATGTTATGTGAACGCACTCACCAACCACCGTGCCACCCAGGTCCTGGGATCAGATGTCCTCTGGGCATGGGAGCCAACACAACCCTCTCATCTGCAGCTGCCTGGGAACCAACGTGTGCCAGCACAGGGCTCGGAAGTGCTGAGGCACCGCTGCTGGGAAAACCAGCAGTCACACCATGGGGGAAGCAGTAGGGTCTTTGTTCTGAGATGCCCGGAGGACACAAGGGCCAAGCTCGTTTCTCATCAGGTAAAAGAAGTGAAGAGCACATTGCTAATTTAATTGGTGTCAACAGGAAACCAGCTTCCATTTGGGCATTTGAAGTGTTAAAACTGCAGCAGGAATTTGCTTTTTAGCATGGGCAAGGAGGGGATGGATGGGACACATTGCAGTCCCAAGTGCGGCAATGAAGGACATGTGGATACCATTACCTATTTGGGAAGCTTTGGAGAAAGACAAAGAGACATTCACAGGACAGCACTGACTGCACTTTCCAGTGGCATTTGCTTACTTTTGTGCCTCTGAATAAAAGCCACCAAGGGAAGAAATACAACCTGACAGAGTGAGATTCCCAAGGGCTGTCTCCTGAGAAGTTTGAGTGCTACAACCTGAAAACAAGGAGAGTGAGCAGCAAAGGTGCTTCTTGAGGGACCTGCTTTGCTCTAATGAAATCATCCCAGCCAACACTGGGCTCCAGGCAAAAGGGAATCTTGGAAGCAGGTTCCTAACCATCTTGTGTGATAATCTGGCTCCTTTTCCTTCACCCTGACAGCGCAGAGACTGGAGAAAATGATGAGGGCTTTATAGCTCTCTGCGGTAAGCAGTTAATCACTCTCCCAGGCTATGGATCTGGGCTCTGCTGCCGGCCTGGAATCATTCACAATCAAATATGACATTTCACTTTTCACTCTGACACTTAACAAATACTTCCTGGCGAAGCCCAGCAAAAGAGGAAGAGAAGGAGGGAAAGGGAATATCCCGTGCTTGTGGTCACCAGGTGCTTTCAGTGACCATGGAGTATGGGGAAGGATGGTGAGAGACCAACCAGAGAACACAGTCCTGCAACTTGTTAGAGGAATTGAAAGATGAAGCCTCAGCTAAGTGGTGACTTTTTGTCCAGAACCATCATAAGAGGCCCCTTCTGAGCTCAGGCAAAGCCCCTGTGGACACTGATGTTTTACAGTACTGATAATGACAGATGAAAGATTCAGATGCCAAAGCAAAATGGAGCCCTTTCTCCTCTCTTGTGCGGCCATCACCCCCCTGCCACCACACACTGGTGCGTCCCAAGGTCTGTGTGCCAACATCCACACCTTTGTTTGGAAGAACCTCATGAACATACATCATCATGTTGCTGCAGAGAGGCAGGAAATGTTGTCTGTATTCTTTGGGAAAAGAAATAAACCTGAGGCAAAAACTTGTCCTGAGAGAGCCAACAGCAATTTGCCTGGGGCATCGCTCAAAGTCCTCCAACAGATAGGATAGGCTTGCCAAGAACATGTCTCTGCTTCCCCTGCTACCAAAAGTGATTCCCACTGATGTGCAACCTGAAAGCTGGGCAGGTTTGCTCCCAGGGTAGGGGTTGCTACACAGGGGAAGTGTGCACCCACTTGTAGTTTCCCCCTGTGCCTTGAGCTGTCAGTGGAAACAGCACAGACACCTTTGTAAATCAGACAGTGAGGCATGGTTCACTGCAACATCCAAAGGGAGGGATATTGGTGGGAATGAGATAAGCCTGTGGCTCCTTTATGAGGCTGCTTTGCAAATGGTCTGCCCACTGCCTCCCATTGGCTTGAACAACTTTTTAGCTACATAGATGCCATTGTCTTTAGAGTTTCTTGCATCAACACACTTTATCAGCTGATCAGTGGAAGGGACTTGTCTCCCCACACTCTGCCCAGGCCTGTCACTCACACAACACCCCAATGGATCACAGAGCCATGGAGGTCCCCATATCCCTTGGCTGTTCCTCTCAGAGTGATGGTGAGGTCCCGGTTTAGCTGAAGAGCTCATCCCTACAGGGGGGGTGAGGATATTGCTATATTGCTCTAAACACCCTGGAAGTGTTTTAGCAACAGAAGCAAACAACAAACATTATCCTGTGCACAATATCGACTCAGTAAATTGGCAAGTGAGGTGTTGGACTGGCCTCCTGCTTGGCTTAAATTGTATATGCACCGAACACTGTCTCCGCTCATCATGCTGTCAGTGGGAAAGGCTCCATACAGGGTAATCACATGCTGCTGCAAACTCAGTGCTCCATAAAGCTGCAAATCAAAAGCAAATAGCAGACAAACAACAAGGGGAGATGGAAGGAGGGGTGGAGGGGGCCAAACAGGAGAACACAAGCAAACTCACAACCTGCAATTGTGGCTGCCCCTTCCGGGAGCTCAAGGATTCGTGGAATGAATTACAGAATCACAGAGCAGTTTGGGTTGAAAGGACCTTAAAGCTCATCCAGTTCCAACCCCTGCCACAGGCAGGGACACCTTCCACTAGAGCAGCTTGCTCCAAGCCCCGTCCAACCTGGCCTTGAGCACTGCCAGGGATGGGGCAGCCACAAGATGTGTGAGTCGGTCTGAGGCTTGTGAATGGTGGCTACAGGCAGACCCAGCAGAAATGAGAAAGCTGGGGGGCTGCATGAGTGAGTCCACAGCTTTCAGCCCTGGTGCCAAGGGCAGAGAGGGGAGCTGGGGAGTAGTGCAATGGAAGAAAAAGGATGTTCTGCCACTGCCTTCTCACAAAGCCTTGGGAAAGTCACAGGTAGCTCCTTTGCCACAGTTCCCAGATGGCTGATGAGCGCTGCAGGCCTCCCTGGGGCTCTCCCTATTCCTTACTGCTTAAGGACCAGGTTTGCTAAGACAATACAGACCCCTGAAGATGCACATGTGTGCTCAGAAGTATTTAAGATTGCTCTAAGCAATTACAAGCCTGACTCACTTGGGTCTTGTCCTGTTGCAGCACAGCCTCGGGCATCCAAATGCCTCTCCGATTCTGGCCTTTATACTTTTAGAGGCAGCAAACCACCTCTTACTATCACTGCCTGTATAAATACACGTCTGTGTATACCTGCACACACACACTGCTGTCTTCAGCTATGGCAAAAGCAACCAAAGAGCTACACAGGCTGAAACTAAAAGCTGCCTCCCAGGAGGTCTCAGGCCTGTTGCCACATTACAGATTCTTATTGCAGGTGCAATATTGCAGCTTGGCTATAAAACTGTGGATCTGATTCTCTTTGCACCTAGGCCACATGAGACCTTGCCTGTTCCTGCCTGCTGATGGTCAGGAGCTGAGCAGAGCCCTCCTGATGGCCTGGTAGCTAGAAGCATCACTGAGTGCTATCAGGCAGCAGACACTTCTCAGGAGCTGGAGTCACCCAGAAGCATCAGCAGACTGAGGGGAGGCAAATCAGCTTGTAACCTCTTCAGCTCCGAACTGGGAGCAACAGCACAAACCCACACACAGCCCATACACATTGGCTGTGAGCACGGTGGCTGTCACAGGGCCGTAATGAACCAGCAGCTCAATCCCTTTGTGACATGCACTGAATTTAGAGCTGCCAGAAAATCCCACACGGTTGGAGATCACAGCCTTGGTGCGCTGGTGTCACATCAGAGAAGCACAGGGCAATCTGGCCACTGGGGACAAGGCTGCTCTCCACAACAGCAACCTCATTAAACTACTCTCCCCAGCTCTCTACATGCCAGAAAGTGTTGGGATTCAGGGCAGTGAAGATCTACACTGGGCTCTGACAGCTCCTTTGGCCAGGGCTGAGGCATGCTTGCTAGGGAGGCATTTGGACAAGGGTGTTAGCCCTTCTGTTAAGCTCATGTTCAGAAAGGATGACAAAGAGGAGGAAAAAGCATGTGGGTGAGAGCAATCCATAATTCTGGAGCCAGGCCACATGGCTGGCAGGCATATTTAATGTACAGATTAGTTCTTCACTTGAAAGCTGCAAACTTCACTTGTTAGTACAGGACTTACCCTGCCTTTGCGTGCACTGTATCTAACCCCAGCTCCCAAGCTCCTCTGGAAGCAGACACTTCCATTAGCAGTGCTTACAGCTCAGCTCTGTCAGCACTTCCACAACTTTGGAGGAGTTAACTCCTCATAAAGCATCCACTCAGAGCTGGAACACAGCACACAAGAGGGGAAGATCTAGCTGCAATAGTCCCATTAGCGCTTAATGTTCCTTATCTCTTGGGCCTTGTAGTTGGAAAACACCTCCTGAGCTCCATGCAGGAGCCAACATCCTCCCCACATTTATCCTGCAGACATTTGGCTGGGGATTTTAGTTTAGGTTTAACTCGATTGGCAGACCTTGGCTTTTTTTGGGTGGTTTCTGTTCCAGCTCTGGTTTTCTGTGTATGAGATGGATTGGCAGAGTGCTGGGTGTTAATTACCAGCTACAAGCACACCCTCCATGCAGTAAGGTTCTTCATTTCCAGTCTGGAATGGAATACCAACACAAGCAGAGGAGCAGGTTGTGGAGATACCTGCCATCAAATTGGAGAGTTTGGGAGCCAGGTGGGAAGAGCACTGAAAACTCCATTCAGCAACAGGACAGCAGGGAAGGATGGATTTAGGGGAACACCATGAGTCAAACTAAACACAGCACTTCACGTGTGTGCTCATCTGCTGCAGAATGAGGTGCACACTGGTGCACTGGGAAAGCCCATTAAGGAAAGCGGGGGATGCTACAATTCCATGCAGGTTCACGGCACGTTACTATGGTCCTGGCTCTCCAACAGCCCTGCTGTGGCTCACAGCCCTGCATTTTGTTTGTGTTTTTCACTTTAATGAGGAGCAAGGACATGAACTACAGCCCACAGTGCACACATTCCTTAGACTAACTGGCTGCAGGCCAGGCAAATTTGGGAAGGCAGTAGATGAACTTCCACGTGAAGAAACAGGGGATCCATCTATACAGGAACAATGGGAAAGAGCAGCTTGGTTCGCAGCAGAAAGGGAGCTGCTCCAATTCCAGGCACAGAGAGGAAAGTGAGGAACAACCACAGCACTTTATCTACCAAGTATTTCTGTGTCTCACATGAAACTGGATTTTGTCAGAGTCTGCATCTCCCCCCACTGCAGTCAAGGTCAGAAACATCCAGCTGAGAAATGCTGACAGGCAAAGAGAAACCCAGAGACATTCCATCATCACTGGTGGGGTTTCTGGGCTGCAGCAGAATTTCTCTCTCCTCTCCCTCCTATCCACATCTGTAAAGCTCTTCATGGTGTGTAGAGCCCATGACCTTGTAAATCCCAGAGCAGGAGATGAACAGGGAGCATCACCAGCCACAAGACTCTTACTTAAGATCCCTTATGTCCACATCTTGGAGCAGGCAGAGACAAAGCTCTGGGAGCCTGCCAGCACTCAAGGAAGAACTCAAGGCTCCAGAGAGCTTGGATTGAAACCAGATGAGACAGAGCAGGGAGACAGGCAGTAGGAGCCACAGACATCCGAGATCCAAAGCACCTCATAAGCCTCCCAACAATGCACTGCAGCCGTGCCCACAGTGGTACTCACAAGCACAAGCAGGATTAAAGTCAGTCCATTACCAGGAAGAGAAACCTCGAAGAAAAGGCTTATCAATTGCTATTAACTCAACAAA
The DNA here is from genome assembly GCA_025448015.1 of Bolborhynchus lineola. Classification (NCBI taxonomy): domain Eukaryota; kingdom Metazoa; phylum Chordata; class Aves; order Psittaciformes; family Psittacidae; genus Bolborhynchus; species Bolborhynchus lineola. Next base: position 16,531 of record JAOEHX010036658.1, read on the forward strand.
TGAACCTCTTTGAGACACAAGATGTGAAATACCTTGTTTTGGAGCAGAAATAAAGTGGCTTCCTGCGCTGGATTTTCCTTCCTGCAGCTCCGGGCCTCCTGAACTTTGCTGGATAGAGATGCTGCCTATTTTTAACCTGCCTTGGCACTTATGTGATCGTTCATGTCAGAATGAGGCCAGGCATTAAATATATCTTTCCACCAAAACTCCCCAGGTTTTGTTGATTCAGGCATCCCAGTGTGACACCCACCACACTCAGAGGAGTGCTCTGGAATGGCTCAGTCCTGCACAGACACCAGGCTCCTGTCTCCGGACCCAGGGGAAGCTTCTTGCACAATGCATGGATCCAGCATGTGCTGTTTGAGGGATGCTCCTCCTACTGAGGACTATTCCTGTCACCTCCACAAGCCTCACTCCAGAACCATGTTTCAGGGGCCTCGATACTCATAAGGCACCAATTTGTCAGCTGCCCTGTAACATCTGCTACGGGTAGTAAATCAATACCTGGCATTAGCACAGCACAGTACATCTTTTCATATTAAAACCTCTCTACATCTCAAGGCTAAGAGGTACTGAGAGCTTCCAAGGAAATTCCAGGGGTCTTCTATAACACTTACCATCCTGACAGATTAATTACCCTATAATTCAAACACAACTGCAATCTCTAGTGGAAGTGATTCTATGCAGATGACGGGGGTGACTCTCATTTCCTCTATGAGCCTTTTTTTCCGGTATCAATTCCATTGGGTGGAAAAAAAAAAAAAAGTCTTGGAAATTAATGCACAAAACCACATTTTATTAAAGCTTATTTCAGGAACTGCACTTTAAATCCTCATATAGATCCAAAGGCTCATGAGGAATCGCTTCTCCTGTTTAAGGTCTCAATACAAAAGTGTTCCTGTATTGCCTCCTGGGAATGGTGCCAGCCAAGAGCCTGAGAAATGGGGTGGTAATAAAAATGCTACTCCCTGGACTGTAAATTACACACGGGATGGGGCTGATGATGGAGGTGGTGAGTGCGTTTGTCTTTCACGCCTTGCAATGAGCTCGGACACTGACAAAGGTCTCTTGCCTACAACAACTTGGGAGGAAACTCCTTGGGGTGCTTTGCACTTCAAGACTTCCCTAAGGCATAGGCTGAGCCTTCCCCACACCAGAGAACCAACAACAGTAGCTGAATACTCCCTCCAAGGTGGATGAAGCAGCATGGAGCTGCACATGCTCACCTGCCATCTCCTGCATGGTGACCTGCAAGAGTCCAGGATACCCCCTGCAGCAGAGGGATGGGATGAACACCCCAATGTACTGGATGCACAAAGCCTGGACTGGATGGCAGTGTGCGCTCACAGCCCAGAAGGGCAACTGTACTCTGGGCTGCATCAAGAGGAGTGTGACCAGCAGGTCGAGGGAGGTGATCCTGCCACTCTACTCTGCTCTTGTGAGACCTCACTTGGAGTACTGTGTGCAGTTCTGGTGTCCTCAATATAAAAAGGACATGAAACTGTTGGAACAAGTCCAGAGGAGGGCCATGAGGAT
>JAOEHX010036660.1:0-19305 GCA_025448015.1 Bolborhynchus lineola
CCAGTTCTTTATGCACTGAGTGGTCCACCTATCAAATTGATGTCTCTCCAACTTAGAGGCAAGGATGTCATGTGGGACAGTGTTGAATGCTTTGCACCAGTCCAGGTAGATGACATCAACTGCTCTACCCCTGTTCATCAGTTCCATAGCCCCATCACAGAAGGCCACCAAATTGATCAGGCAGGAATTCCCCTTAGTGAAGCCATGCTGGCTGTCACCAAGCACCTTGTTTTTTTTTCATGTGCCTTAGCACTGGTGATGGAACACCTCCAGATCTTGTCATCAGCAAACATCCCCAGTCTTCATGATGGTTTGGTGACAGTGGTGTCTGAATTCAGAGAACATGCAATGAAATTAAGTTCTCTTTTGCAGATTAAATTGCAGACTTGAGACTCTGGATCCCACTGGCACTATTGGTGTTTGATTGCTCCTTATGGTGTAACTGGTGATTGTTCCTGAGAAGAGAGAAGATGATGAGTGATGCAAGTGACATGCTCGCTGCGGCTCTGGAGCAGATGGATGGCATTATAGCAGGTAAATACTTGGGGCCACTTGTTCATTTAGCTGTTCCAGTCCTCTTTTCTCATACCTGGAGGGCAGAGTTTCAGGCTGAGAAAAGAATGTACTGGTTAATAGTTTTTGGTGTCTTCCATTATGATTTAGAGATTACCCATAAATGGCGTGGAGGGATTGCACAGACTCACACACAGACACAGCTAAATAGACTGAAATTTTTCATCTCCCCTCTATCAAAATGGTGGTCGAAGTGGCTGAGGGCACCATGAAAGCCAAGGACAAGGCACGCCTCAAACCAGGATGAGTGTGTTCGAGGAGCTGCTGCAAGGCAGAAGGTGTAGGTTGTTTGAACTTATTTGAAGTTTACCACTCTGAACTTACCTGAACTCTGGAGAGTTAAAACAAGAATTTTCCTTTTTTCAAAATTGGAATGCTTTGGGTCCAAACATTTGTTTTGGTGCTGCCTTGGACATGCGACTTTTTTATAAGTATCTGTAAATTGTAAATGGACCAAGGAGAGGCATTGCAAAGTATACAGACTCTGCTTTTAAGCTGTCTAGTGCTTTAGAAAAGAAGTACAAAACACAGAGGAGCAAAGTGGCAAGAAGTTAATAGTTTTATTCCAGCGAAGTTATACAAACAGCTACCTAAACTGAAAAAAAAGTAGTCCGCAGGGATAGCAACACGGTTATAGTGTTTTTAATAGTTCCACTTAAAGTAATTTCCCTCTGGGGAAAAAATAACTATACAGTGCGTGCTTTGTTTGAATAATGACTTTTCTCTGCAGTTTTCCTAAAGATATTAAGGACACTTAGCAGGAGCACATGTAAAGTGGATTCAGTTGGATCATAATGATCTCTAAAAATACATGTAAGCTGTGACTTTAGTAATTTCCATAAGTAGATACTGGTATTTGGATCCGATCATGATCCATGTTTCCAAGAGCTTAAGTTGGTTATGGCAGGATGAGGTTTAATATAAAAATAAAATGTGGTGTTGGGATGTTTAAGTCACCATAGACTTCATTTATCCATATGTCTGCACAGACCTATAAAGTGGTGTAACAAAGGAAGGGATATTAACTCCTATGCCGTTCTGGGGATTTTTTTCATCTTTATTTCTTTCAAAGGGAATTTGCAGAATACTTGAATTTTGTGACTTGCAAAATGAGGTGAATGAAAGTTCATGGAAGTGCGTATATGGCATATCACTGTAGTTTCAAAAAGTTGACAGTATAAAGGATGCTCTGTCATGAAAATACCTCATTGTGCTGATGCATTAGAGTATTAAGGTCACAAATCATTGTGCTGAAATTATAGTTAGAATTAGTTGAGTTAATTTAAATCAACCTTAATCCTAAATTCATAGTTTCCTTCCTTAATATATAGCGGATTTTAATGTAGGTCAAATATGTATACTGTGAGTTTATGCAAATAAGAGATTTTTCCCTTCATTAACACGCAAACGTGAGTGCTACCATGTCAAACTGTTGGGTTTAAAATCTACTCTTGTGTAGAAGTGATTTGGTCTTTCTATTTATCTTCATAATTTTCTTTATTCTTTTAGAAACTTTTCAGGGCGTTGGAGCAGCGTAACATATTCTCACATAAAAAATGCAGAGCATAGTTTCTGCTGGACACTGTCACTGTCTGACTTGGGTCTGGCAACCCCTACAGAGTGACTCAAAGCATTAGCAGAGCCTGTTCTCCCCCAGTACTTTATGCCTCTGATACATCCTGGGGAGCAGGAGCCCAGCCTGTGCCTCAAACCCAAGGATACAGTTATGGCATACATGTCCTCTATCAGACCAGTCCACCACCTTCCTGCTTCCCAGCAGGAAATGCCAGCAAGGCCTTGTTGTTTTCCAAATTGCTGCATGGTGCAAGCAGAATTGAGCACCAGCGCTGAGTTTGGTTCCTGGGAGCAAATGCTGCGTAGGATTTCTCAGCCTTGCTTTGTGCCTGACCTGTTTGCCTTGTGCCTGACCCCATGTGATTTTGTTCCCTCCAGGTTCAAAGGCACTGGAGTACTCCAATGGCATCTTTGACTGCCAGTCCCCCACCTCCCCCTTCATGGGGAGCCTGCGGGCGCTGCACCTGGTGGAGGACTTGAGGGGCTTGCTGGAAATGATGGAAGCGGATGAGAGGGAGGGGCTACGCTGCCAGGTCCCAGACTCCACAGCAATGGCTCTTATTGAATGGCTCCAAAGTCAAATGGTAAGGTGTTGCCTTATTTCACCTCTGTCTTAGCTAGAATATCTCAGGCAGCAGGGCCTGAGTTGTTTTTACACAGGCGTTTAAAGTTTTAGGGTAGGTTTCAAAGAACCAAAGGGAACAACTTTTGTTTTGGAGATGCTCTTGTGGGGCCTTGGAAAAGCTGTTGTTGAGATACCTCCTGCAGTGGATTGACCTGTGCTTTTTCTGATGTACCGCCATGACTCAGTCTAGGGAGTAAAAAATTTTCAGTTACTCGTCTCAGAGAAAGACACAGGAATCAAATGTTTAAATGGGGGAAAAGAAGTAGTTCTCAGTATGAACTTCTCACTAAAAAGCATTTTAGGTAGCATACTTTCTGCAGGGACAGTTGTTACTGAGCTTCCTTACTGGGTTTATAGTAGAAGTTAGTGGTATAAACTCAGTATCCCTTTAATCTGGATACCAAACTAAATTTTTATTTTCCGTGTTTGTGAATTTGCCAGCTTTTGTCACCTTGCTTTAAAAGTACACCAAAATATACCTTCAAAGCTGATCTTTCCCCAAGACTTGGTTTTCCCAAAAATCAAATATTATTTGAGTGGAGGCTACCTGAAGGCTACTCCGGGAAATAAAATGTTGTGCTTATCAGAAGGTCAGTTACATGGCATCATTTTCAAAGGACCCACCAGTTTTGCTTCCAGGCGGCCTGTGACTGGTGACTTCCTATCAGGGCCAAATCAAGTCCTTGTACTTGCGGTTTGTGGCAGGATTTGGGGTCTGTGTGCCCAGGTTTTGAAGAAGCTCTAGCAGTGGAAATCAAGACTTCTAAGGGCCATGCTTTAGCTTTTAAGTCAGCCTGTATGTGTTAGGATGACAGCGGTGGCTGTGTGCTTCTGTGTATTTTGCCAAATCTGGCTCACAGCAGCATCTGGGTCCGGCTGTCTCACACACTTGGTGTTGGATAAGGTAACACCATGCTGCCAAAATGGGGATGAAGGCTAGCTCTGTGTTGCACCCTGTGCATTGCTGCTGTTGGGATAGGTGGCCACTATTGCCTGGTCCCTTCCTAGGATGGGCATCACACACCCTCAGAAAGGGTTCCGTCACCCTGGAGTCATGGCTGATCTTGCAAAATGTGTTTTTATCTTGATATACAGATTTAGTTCAGTGCTTGCTTGCAGCCCAGAGTATGTGATGCAGGACTGCCATCCTGTATGTGTGCCAAACCTGCGGCTGGGGAGCTGTGGCTGATTCTGGGTGACCTGATGTGCCGTCCAGTAGCGCATGGACTGACTGAGCATGCAGGAAGAGATGGGCATCCAGGCTAGCATAGCTGAGCTCACTTCTCTAGCTCTTGCAAAAGGTTTGAGGGGAGAGCTTTTTGCTTTTTCCTTTTCTGCTTTGAACTACTCATTTGAAAATGCCTGAAACTTAATGAAGCATGTGGGAGCTTTCCCACTGCCTCCAGTGGGATTTGGATCTCGCCCCCGCTGTCAAAGCATGGCAGCCAACTCTGAGATCAGGAGGAGGAGACGGGAGTGACATTCAAGTCAGATCTTTAAAACATGCAGAGTTCCTTCTAACATCAGCGTTTCCTTCCTGTGTAATGTACAGCAATGAACATTGCTGTAACTAGTCTCTGCTCTGCATGGAGCAGAAAACAAGGGACGTAGCAGGTTTCATGCAAGTATGGCCTTTATAGATAAAAAAAAGTTCATATGCCAAATAAACAGCCTTGGAAAATTAAACGCTCCCTGTGATGTGCATAGACATCAGTAGTCCATGCTTAGTGATGCTGATCCGCCACATATTATTCTGGAGTAAAGGAGCCCAGCAGTGTGGCTGGAGGCTGCAGTGCCTGTTGGGATTAATGAAGTGAAGGCCAGTCATTGCCCCTTGTGATGGCAAATGTGTGATATAGGGATGTCTGGTCATTAGTATTTGGAATTAGGTCCTTCATACCATGCAATCACTGTTGGCAGCAAGACAGTAATCGTTTTCATTGCAGCTGGGAGAAAAAGGGCTCTGTTGTGCCATTCAGCTTAGTGCCTCCTGAGCTCTGGAAAGGACGTGCAGGGCTTGCGTGTACAAAAGATTGCAGAAAATAGCCATTCTATCAATGCTTCTCCTCAGTCCACCTCAAATTATTCACCTGCACTCTCTGGAATCCTTAAAACCCATAGTGGGAAAGACTGAACATTACACTTTGTACTCTGCTACAAGCATGGGATTTGCAGGTGTCACCAGTATCCCCTGCAACTATGTCCGTCCTTACCGAGGAAGGTCAGGCACCTTAGTTTGAGATTGGTTTAATCCTCTACACATGAAGTATCCAATTGGGCTATTCCAAGCGGTTGGAGCTGGTGTATGACATCCCATCCAAAGCTGTAAGCAAGTCTCTTGTGTCTCAGAGGAAAACAAAAATAGTGTTTGCTTCTGCCAAATAGTGTGTCACAAGAGAAAAATCCTCTTCTGGCCCTGGCAGGGAAACTGCTGATGGCCTATTCAGGAAAAGGGTCTGACAGCAACTTCCCAGACTTGCTCGCTTCTGTAAGATGGGGCACAGCGTTCAGTTTTGCCATGCCAGAATTGACTGCTCCTTCTGCCTGCACCACATCTTAGCAACTGCTTCCTTTCTGCTCCTCTTGGTGTGTTCGAGAAGCCTGTGCAAGCGCTCAAAAAGGGCCAACAAGTTAAAATTCCTCCTGCTGTTTTTAACTAGTGGATGCCAGATGGCCACGTGACACCAGAGTGCACGTACAGTGCCCGGACATCTGGCAGAGCTTTGCCAAGAGAATCCATCGGATGGTCCCCAGGGGGAGTTCAGAGAAGTTGCACATGCAGCTTTCTACTGCACAAACAAGCCAGTTTAACTATAACACATCATTTCTAGCTGTCCGTCTGCAACTCGGAACTGATCTCTGTGTTGCTGAAACCCTGCTCACGTCTCCATATGCTAATGTAGGGCAGGTGAATGTCATGGTTAAAATTACAAATGAGCCCATTTGTTCAAAGTCTGGAAGGAGACTGAGGCCTCTTCTAAGCTCAGGCATGTTGGAACTGTGTGCTTTCACTGGATTCCAGACCTGAAATCCATAGCCAGACTAGAACTATTCCAAAAGTTTGGAGTTTTTTTTTTTCAGATTTTTCCTGGTCAACAGAAATGCTTAATGTGTTCTGTTGTGCTGTACTCTGTGAAAATGGAGCTTCTTGCTTGAATATAGACAGCGTGTGAGTAATATGTAACATCATCACCAGGAACAAGACCATTTTAAATTAAACTCTGCCTTTTGCAAGACCAAGGTAGCCTTGTTGTGTCCAGCTGGAAGCTGATGGATCCATCTCTTGAAAAATACTTCTCAGAAACCTTGCTCCCAGTCATGAATGTTGTTTAGCTTCTTTCAGTTGAAACAAACAAGAGAGAGAGTTTTCTTTCTGGTTATTATTTTCTTGACAGTGGGGATTTTTGTGGTTTTGTTGGTGTTGATTTTTGGTTTGGTTTTGGTTTGTTGTTTTTAAATACACCTTATGCAACAGCTTTCTCCGAAAGAAGAAACCAACTGTGTCTTGTTAAAAAGGAGAGAAATCTAGAAGTGGGTGGACAGTCTCTTCCTACACCTCAGAGCCAGCTTCCCCAAGCTCCTGATTGGAACTTGAGTATCTGTGTCCCTTTGTGTGCCTTCTCCTCTTTGAAGTATGTGCTCCTCGAATGAAGGAGCCAGAATAATACATCTTTAAAGCCCGCAGCAAGTACAAGTGTGGCTTTAACTGTGGAAGTGTCTTTCTGAATTTGAGTATCTATATATATGGGGTTTTTTTCCACTCCAGAAGTGAATTTCTGGTGACTGTAAGATTATTAAAGCAAAACAAATGCCCTCCAAAGGCTTCTTAAAGAACATTTTCAGCTCATCCAGAGATCATGAAAGATAGGTAATTTGAGCTGTGGTACCAACAGTGGCTTGTGCAAGCTAGAGTGTTGCTGCTGTGAACAGCAGATCTGTCACCTCACAGGCAGGCCTCAGATTTTGACACTTCTTCAACAAGTTGGTTCTTTCAGAGAGTAGCTGGCGGTATTGAGAGTTAATATAAGGATATTAGATTTCAGAGAGAAATTTTCCTGGCTGGATAAACATAGCTTGTAATCTTACAGAGATATGCTAGCCTATTCGGACAACAGGGTGATTCCCAAGTGGAGGAAGTGGTTCAGCTAGCCAGAAACCATTTTATATTTCTTATTAATGGAAAAATCTTTTCTTCAAACAAAAGTTTGATTGTCTTAGTGTGGGTGTACAATGCACTCATTTGGCTCAGCCTTTGCTTACGTTGAGTTTAGCTAAAGAAAGGTCCTATGGTAATATGTGGCACATAGGCATTTACCACTAAACACTCATTTGAGATCCCTCCTCAAGTTGCAATATGAAAGGAGCCTTGTGATAGCTTTTCAGTTTGTCATCATAAACTGCCTCACGGACTTTCTGTCCATGAGAAATCTACCTCTCAAAGTTCTTGTAACACAGGATCCTACTTCTTGCTAAAGGTGATCATCCAGACTGGTGTGTTTTTAGCACTGGAAGATAATATGGGCTCATTTATAGCATGTCCTGGCGTGGCATCTTCATGCATCATGGATGAGTTCATCAACAGTGAGAACAACCCATGCTGTCATGCACTGGAGCATAGGACAGCCCTGATGGTAGAGCCATTGAAAATCACCATTCCCAATCCAAAATGCATCAGCCTGGCTTAAAAAAACACAGCTTCTGCTTCTGCCTTTTTGGTCTGATTTATTCAGTATTCATGTTTTTGAGATTTTTATCTATCAACTGTAGTTCTCAATATTTCTTTCTAATAATAAAAGCTGCGGGGTTTGAGATGATCGCAGGACTCGCAGAGCTAGGCTCTATGATCAGAAATGCTAAGGATATTTTACGTTGCTGCTGTTACTGGGTAACCTGGAAGCTAAAAGTGAGGACAGAGATTGGTTATAAACTGTTGCATTTTATGTCATTTGTATGTATGACATAAACTTGAGACAAGCCACTCGTGAGACCTGGGACAGTTGTCAACCTTTTCCTTCCTCTATTTCTTGGCACATACAAGGAAATTACATGTGTTCTTTTGGCTTTTACAATTAAAAGCCCATCAAGAAAAGAAAATTCCCTCCCTTTTTACTGTGTAATCAGGCAAAGGGGTCAGATTCACTCTTTCCTCATGCGTGTTTGGGTTAGATGATTTCTGCAGGACTGGGAGGGTACATGGGAGGGGGTTGTGCTGTTCAGCGGGGAGCAAGGGTGGAGATGGCCATCTGCCACCTGTGTGGAGCTGTCCTTGCTCCCGGTCAGGTTTACACAGCTCTGTGCCCCACCGCCTGCATCTTCCTCTGCCTTGCTGCCTGCCTTTGTGAGCTAGGATCCCGGCAGCAGGCTAAGGTTGGAAAAAGGGTTGATCTTCCTGGGCTTTGATGTGTTAATTCCCCAGAGGAGCTGCTTGCTCCTCCTTCACTGCTCTGCTTCCCACATCTCCTGCTCGGCTGCACTATTCGCCTCCATCCTTGGTTAGGCGAGGAAACCTGCCTCGCTTAACCTCTCTGTCTTGGTTCAGAGGAGCCCTGACAGTGCCACTCAGCTCAGCAGGCGCCTGCAGTGCTGGGGCTGCAGCTTTCAGCCTTGGCTGCCTTCCAGTCACTTGCGTCCTTGAATGCATGAAGATAGTCATGACCAGCATGGAGTATAGCTGGGACATTCACGGGCACTGTGTCTGGCTAAATAAGGTAAGGCTATCTGTGTTTGTTCTGGCTCTTGCATTTCTCCGAGTGACAAGCCACAGCTGGGCAATGCTGGTAGGGGATAAGCATTTCATCTTTTTTCTTGCACTGGATACCAGATGAGCTGCTGTTGAAGAAACTGAATGTTTTAAAACGGTTGCATCTTCCCTATTCAACAGCTGTGTTAGTTATAACTAGAAAATGTTTCAGGTGAATTGCTCAGAGTGAAGATCTGTCTTAAGCTGGTTTTCTTTCAGAATTCACTTTTACTGTAGTGAAGTCTTCAAAATACACTGCGTGGGTTCGTGTTGGTTCTTTGTTGTGGTGTTGTTTTTCCTTGCTCATTCTCTAAGGAGGAACTAATGTGTAAACTTCAGGAAAAGCTTAGCAGCATGTTTGCCTGCCTGCTGCTGGAGCATGTGAAGCAGGCTGCAGATACTCAGTACGATGAGTAGGGAGGCATGAAATGCAGGAGATGCTGGTTTGGGAGGGTAGCAGTAGGCTCCCACACAAACTGGTTAGACACTGGCATGGATTTGACCAGTACGAATTTGGGATGAAATCAGTACTTAGAGGGTAAAGCTGTCAAGGTCCTGTATCACAGGAGAATCAGTGGTGAATACTTTGTTACGAAAACCTGTGGGGTCTAATCTGCTTGTGACACACAAAGTGATGTTAAGGTATCTGAGGGTGGAGGGAGTTCCCTTGCAAGGAACTCCAAAACTGAGTGAACAAGTAGAACAGCAGTAGCTGTGCTTAACTAAGCATAGGTAATGTGTATTATAATGATCTGAACAGCATAAGCATGTTGATGAGCTCTAAATTAACTCCAGATGGTCAGGAAAGATGTCAGGGGCAGCTCACTTGCCCAACTGTTGACTGGACTGTGGTGGTTGAAACAGTAAGCGCAATCTGCCATGCACGAAAATCATGCTGTGGAGTGGCAGCTCCTTCTATGCAAATCATATCACTTCTACAGCAAAAACTGTGTGATTTGTGCTGCTTATTTCGTCTGGTAAGCAGAAGAAAAATGAAGGGAAATGAGGGTATCAGCTGCAGAAGGCTAGAAATGAGTCTTATGTTTAAAGGAGAATTCAGCAATTGAGAGGAAGCAGATTTTATTATTAATATCAGGATGTTTAAAATTGCAGCTATTAGAAACTTTATTGCGGTTTGGAATGCTAACCCACTTCCAGGGAAAAGGGATTAAAGACTGAGGGCAGGCAAGCTGTGAAAGTTTGGTGATGCATCTACGTATTACAGGAATAATTCCCTCCAGAGCAGTGTGGCTTTTTACACTTACATGGTTGCAGGCAGAGCTTACACACTTGTTTAACAGATTAGCTATGGATTGATCTTGCAGCATTTTTAAGTGCACTTGGTCTGATCTTGTAAGGCATCTTAAGTGAATGCTTAACCTCAAACTTTTGTGAAGCCTCTGTGGCATTGTGACAAATGTTCTTTTGTTTTTAGGATAAGATTGGTATTGCTAAATCTGCACTTTCTTCCCATACGGTGTTTTGCAGATAATCCCTAAATTGAAAACATATGCAAAATCTGGCCACTTAATTGAAGATAGAATTTAAGCCGGTGATAAAAAAGAGCCTTCTTTGGAAAATAACAAAGCTTGTCTTACACGGCTAGTAAACTGTGTTAATCCTGTATTGACTTTGATGATACTAATTTGATCCAGAACTACCAAGTGCTGCAAATGTGCTTGCAGTTGCTGTTGAATCAAATATTTACTTTCCTTTTTCTCCTCTGTTTTTCTTTTTCTTTCTTTTGTCAAAGCTTTGCAGGGTGAGTAGTCACCAGACAGTCCCAGGGGAGGCTGTAGGTCCCCAAGTGGGGAGAAACTCCTCCTGAAGGACACACCAAATATTGCTCACACAGCTTTTCCACAAAAAAGCTTCTTCATATCTCCTGGCATCTTTCAGACCTCTCTGCAGCCCATTCCTCCCCATTGGACCTCCATCCACCCCCGTTCTTTCTGCACTGCTTTCCCATATCTGGTGTTTGGGCACTTCCATCTCCATTTCTCTTCAGTCCTGCCCCTGTTTCTTCTCCTCTCTTCCTTCATCATCTGTCTGGGAAGAAAATCTTGCCAGATATCAACTTTTTACCTTTGAAGACAGTGCAGAGAAGAGATGGCAGGAAGGCATTGTATGGCTGTTGCCTGCAGGTCGCTGGTGTCTACACCACCATAGGAGGTGCTGGGGCTCTTGCTCTGTGAAAGAGCTGCCATGGCTTTTCAGTGTTTTCCTTTCTCCAACTCTTATCTTCTTCCCCACTGAAACCAAAGTCAGTGATTTCCTTGCCTTTTCAAACCTAAAATGAAGAGTTAGTCCCAGGTGTTATGGAGAAGTTGCAGCATTTCAGGCAAAAAAACCAAACTGCTGTTGTGTTGTACACAAAGTTTTCTGGTTTTGGTGTATTACAGGAGGTCTGTTTTTATGCAGATTTTACAACGTATTTCTGGCAACAGCCAGCAAAGACATCTTTGTATTTAGTCTTGTTGAAGATGATAACCCTTACTCCAGTCCTGTTTAGGGCTCCCATTACCTCTTTCTTCTGGCAATGTGCAGCTGCAGCCTGAACTCACTCTCTAAATACTCCTGTTTTAAAGGCAAGTATGATGTGCTTGAGCAAAACAGGATTTTTTTTTTTAGAAATGTGAACAGAGTTTAACAACAAAGGTGTCTGGAAAGATGCTATGCACAGTGACTAACATTCTGCTTTAACACCTAGTTGGTTTTCACAGCATCGTAAAGACACTTTCATCGTAGTGTGAAATCAGTACTTACCTCCCCATATTTTCTTCGTGCAGTCTTTGGTTTTAGTCAATTTGGGTCTGTTTACACTGACTAGAGGTATCAGGAGGTTCAGTGGTTAGGCTGCTGCTGTGGTGGTTGGGAGGCAGGGAGTTGAGTCTGTGTTTTGATACGGACTTTCGTGTTAGCCCTGGCAGGATGGAGGGTTGTCTTCGCACCTCAGCTTGCAATGAGGGATGAAATCACTTTCCTCATCAGACATACCCACACTCCATTGATACGTGTGTTGTATATTACAAAATATGGCCTCATGTCCTTATGGAGATTAGTGCCTGAGATGTACTGGAGGATTTTGAATGATGCAGAAGTCTTGGATTTGTATTTCGCATACAAGTTACAAAATTTCAAGCATAATCTGCTAGTTGAGCAGCCAACCAGTTTATTTTGGTGGCTCTTCACCTTCTTTCTTTCAACTATGGCATGAGCTAAATTTTTCTAGATGCCAGGGGAAAAGGCAAATTCAGAAATGTGTAGAGTATTTGTGCCCTGGTGCTTAATGTCTAGGTGGTCAGAAGGCCTAGTAATTTACTGCTAAAGAAGTCAGATACAGGGTATCATTATGATATGAGGTATCGGTACAAATCACTAGAGAGCATACTTCCATAGTCTGCTGTAGTTCTATGAATTTCATGTCACTTTTAAAAAGTTACAGATGTATGCTTGGGGGAGACATTGGCTACTGCATACTGATTTAGAAGCCCCCAGGACAAAGCCCATATTCTTGAGAGCTCTGAGGCCAAATACGTTGTACCCCTTCTGTTTGCTTCATGTCTACATTTTGAGTGGTGCTGGTGGGAATTTTATTCTTTCAACTTCAAACGAGCCAGTTTCTCCCACCCCTCAAGGTCAGACATGTAACTTAGAAACTCAGTTTTAGCTAGCAGGTTTCCTGAGGCACCTTCTGCAATCAGGGGAGCTGAGCTGCTTGAAAGTGAGATTCAAAGCGGGAGCCCAAGGCTTGCAGCTCCTAAGCGGTGGTGGCCTCTTAAGGCAGGGTACAAGGATCAGTCACATGGTTTCTTTTTATTATACATTCAGAAGGCAATCAAGGCCCCTCAACGTCAGTGGGAGCCTCTGCTGAGCACACTGGATTTCAGAGCAGCTTCTCAGACTCTAAGCAATTTATGCAATGATGGCAACAAGAATTTCTTTTCTGAGCGGAGATCTGATTGTGGCGTCCATCACGAAGCGCTTTGAAGACAGCTTTGAATATGGATGGAGTAAAAATCCCTCTTGCTTCTCAAGAGCATTGAAGTTATTATGAAGAAAGTTGCTGATTCCTCTGAATTCTCTGATAGCATTAACATGTATTCTTCTCTTTAGCCTCAGGCAGCTTTACAAAGAGATGTGTTTAGAGTGCTGACATTCACCCATACCCAGTAAAATGTGCCTGATGTAAAATGATGTCTCTTACTGTGTGTTTGACTCACAGAAAGCATAATGCACGTTTTGTAAATCATACTTTGATTTTTTTTCACGTGCTGAATGTCTCCGGGTATTTGTCTCTCTGCAAGTCTGCCTTAGCATGGTATGTCATTGAGCATGAATTTTGTTAACAAAATGCTGAATGCACAGTTAGTGGAATTGGGTCACCAGAAGGTTCTTTCTTTCTCATCTTTAAGGCTTGAGCAATTCTTTTCCTGGATGGTGGTCATCTATCCTTTGTTGACAGTCTACTTGATTTGTAACCCTGTGGGGGCCTGAGAATGGTTTAAATCTGTTCCTGAGCTCTACAGACTGAAAACACTCTTGAAGTCTGTTCATAACACTGAATAACACTTCTGGTATGATAGGTGACTACACAGTATTTGCTGTCTTTTTCAGACTAATGGACACATATCTGGGAATGGAGATGTATATCAAGAAAGGCTGGCTCGTCTGGAAAATGATAAGGAATCTCTTGTTCTGCAAGTGAGTAGTCACCTTCATGTTTTTTTTCTGCTCTTGCATTCTTGAGACTTTTTAATAGTATGTGATGAAACCTCTGAGGACTTATTGGCAGTTGTGTTGTCTTGGACAGTGTCTAGAAAGCTCAGGGCTAACTCTCAGGTATCAGTGATTAGGAATAAGTGGGAATTTGGATTGCATGAAAAAATTTAAAGTCTTTATGTGTATCTGAGTTCTTTTTGAATCTTGTTAGCTGAGCAGGTCTGCAGAGCAGCCACCTTTTTTATGTTTATGTGGCAAAATGGGAATTGGTCTGCAGCCTCAAAGGTGTTGTCTTGTCTTCCCTGGGCTCATTCCATATGTTTTAACCTGTTTTGCTTTTATTGTTCTGAAGAGAAGCTGTATGCTGTGGTGCACTGTGTGCAGTCACTTGGAAAGGAGAGTAAATTATGTGCAGTGAGGTTTAGCTATTTGGTTATTAAGGTAGGAGCTAGTGGGTTTTCAGTTAATGTGTTGTCAAAGCAAAGGCATAATTGTTGGCTGTGAGATGCAGCAGCCATCCGTTGTGAAAACTTCCAGGACGAGTCGGGAGGGAGGATACAGAATTGTAATGTGTCTGCAGGACTGTGTTTGAAATACCAGTAAGCATGAGGGAAGAGCTTTCCCTCCTTTCCTGTTGCCTTTGCCATATATAGTCTCTGCTGCACAGCTGTGCTGCTGCTCCTTCTCCCCCATGGTCCCGTTTAATCTTTGGCCCAACCAGCACTGCTACTCACATACAGTTCTTCAGGTGACATGGCATGGATGCAAGGTACTAAACACGCATACCTTTTTCTCTACTATGCAGGTAAGTGTGCTTACAGACCAGGTGGAGGCTCAAGGAGAAAAGATTCGGGATCTGGAATTCTGTCTGGAGGAGCACAGGGAAAAGCTAAATGCTACGGAAGAGATGCTGCAGCAGGTATTTCACAGACCCACGTCTGTCTTGCTGTCTGTCTTCGTTCTGTCTTAATGAACTGCATTTTGCTTCAGTGAGAGCAGTGCACTTCAAGGTGTTGTACTCCTTGATGTCTCCTACCTAAGTGGTAATTTTCTAACATATTTGTTTTATAGTCTTTGTACATGGTAATGTCAGTGCTGCTTTATACTGTAGGAATCCGGTTCTGCTCTTCTTTGAGCCTTTCCTCACTGAACTTCAAAGAGACTTGGATTAAACCCTCTGGCAGGATGGGTGGATTCCCGTCAAAGCTTGTTGCTGCTCAGAGCAACTGTGATGACAGACAAGTTTTTTTCTCATCCTGGCAGCCAACCCTTGGTAGTGTCCCTGTAATTCAGATGCATTCTGGGTGCCTGCAGTCCACCGGATGGATAATAGCTGTGTCCCAGGGCTTCAGATAAGTGCAAGGAAGAGGGTGATGCTTTTCCCTGTGAAAGAGGCCTTCAGCTGCAGAAATAAATTACTGATTTCTTCCCCTTGGGTATATAATTCTGTTCTCTTCCTCTTTATCTTGAATCAGGAGCTTTTAAGCAGAACATCCCTTGAAACTCAGAAGCTGGATCTTATGGCAGAGATTTCCACTCTGAAGTTAAAGCTTACATCTGTAGAGAAGGATAGATTGGACTATGAAGACAGATTCAGAGACACAGAGGTGAGTAAAACTCAAATGAATAAGATTTCCTGGGATTTTTTTTCCCTGCCAGACAGGAAGGGAACTCATCCTTAAAGTTAAAACGTGTATCTCTTCAAATAAAAAAGTGTCCTCTTTGGTAAACTCTGGATTTGCAAAGAAAGATTTCCCAAACTGCTTTTTGATTCTTGCCACCAAATCTTAGGAGGGATGGCATTTAGGATGGATTTAAATAAAGTCATGAACATACTGCCGTCTCCTGTCACAATTTGAAACTGTCATCTTCTTCAGTAAAGCATATTTGAGGCAAATGCTTAAACCCATTGCAAGTACAGAAAGCATGCACATGCACAGACACAGCACACTGAAAGACAAAACTTTTGGTTCTGTAACAGAATGGGGTGATTTAATGTGGGGTGATTTAATGTGGGGTCATTTGGAAGCCTCACTTCAAACTCCAGCCTTACAGAAGCCCACAGCCAAGAGGCTAGCAGTGTACAGTGCCAGGTGGAGCTACCATCCCTGGCAGCATTTGCTCCGAGGCATTTGCACTTTGTGTACTGCAAATATGTGCAGCTGAACCTAGCTTGTGTTTGAAGCCAGAAACCCTCAAAGCAGGTGGGCAAACCCAGTTTTTCCAGGGAGCATTTAATAATCAGGCTGAACTTTGCTGCCAGGGTGACTTACCCAATATCAGAAACCCCTTGGAGTCTGCCTAGGAAGCAGAACAAAATCTCCAGTTCTGGGTTCATAAATCAGCTGAAATTCCCAATGTTCATATTGTGGATATTCCAGATGTCATTCATTTCTAGAAAGAAAGAAGGCGGAATTTCATTACAGGAGACAAAATTTGCCCTTTCCACCGCAGTCAGTGGTTTACCAACTCCTTTCCATTTTCCTGCATATTTTCCAGTGAAGTGTCACTCCTCACTTGTATTGCAAGCACAAGAGCAAAAATTAGGCCTGCTTTTGAGTTGCTTTCTTTGGACCTGTCTGAAGTAATCTGCAGACTCACGGAAGTGCACAGGTTAAAAACTAGTGACTTGAATAATGTTCAGATTTGAAAGGTGTGGTGATCATTTAGGTAGTGATAGCAGTGTCCATTCCTGCAGTGTAGCACATCTGGGTGTGGATTGGATCCATATTGCCTCCCATTAGCTTTTCCTCTAGTTTGATACCAGTTGCTATATGAAGGATCACAGCATTGCCTTAAAAGCTGCTGATTTGCAGTCCAGGTGAGTACTGTGAATGCCAGTACTGGAAAAATTGGTAGGGGGTGAGGTGGAGGGAGCTGTTGAAGGCCCTCTGCACCCACAGCAAGTGTGTTTAAGAGCTGGCTGCTTTCACAGCTCCTGTGAGGTCTCTCTGCCCACACAGTGCTCCTCAGCTCTTTCATGAATTACAACAAATAACTCTCTTTACCTGTATACTGAAACCTATCATAAACACCACAAATGATAGATAAATGAGTTGACATCAGCAGCAAATGGTTTTAGGAGGTGGTCCAAATGACTGTGGTGAGCAGGTGTATTCAGAATAGGATTCCACTGCATCTCCATTTGGAAACACCCTGTAGCTTCTTGTGCTTTCCAAAACAGGATATAAAAGTGATCGGTCTTTGAATGATTTTCTTCCTCTTATTCTATCCTTATTTTTATTAAATATGATTAATTGCTGAGCCTTCCCTTCCTTCCTTGCCCCCCAGACAGCATTCTTGCCATAATTTAATAGCACAGCATACCAAGAAGTCAAACATGGAGCTACCTCTGTTCCAGAAAAGTGGTTACACTGTGCGGACCACAAGATGCTCGGCAACTCTGTAGGTTCTCTGCAGGCTTACTTGCATGGCAGCTGTGAAAATCTTGCTCTTTGAAATACCTTGAAATAAGCTTAATGACTCTGATAAAAATAAGATAACCTAAATTATGTTTAAAAGGTAATTACTATGATTAGGGGCTATATATATTTCTCCCCTGGGTATTTATGCCAGAACTTAATGAACTAGTACTAAAATGTGCCTCCCTCTCTTTGGAAACCAGAATGATTAAAGTGTGATAGAAATTACTGTGTTGTTTCTTCTTTGTTTCAACACTTTATAGCTGTAAAAAGGCTTAAGCTTAGACACTATTAAAGGGATAATACATCTTAATTTCCATTTCATTAAGTGAAAAAATGAATGGCCAATCAGTTGTATGGGTCCCAGTCATGCAAAATCTCTATCAGGTATTTTGGAGGCAGTATTCATTCTCTGTTCACAGTATTTTATTTGGCGTTAATTACATTCCTGTTTAAAGTAATAGCTGATCAACTATTTCGCAGAGCTAAGTATTTTGATGAATATTCAATATACTCTGCAGTAAAACACATGAATGCATTTACACGCGGTATTCATAATGGAAGAAATTTTGTACCCAAAATGGGAAAGAAAAACTATGAATGTTGCTTCTGGTTTTATTTCAGGGAAAAGGAAGTGAAAACAAAACAAAAAAAGCCTTTGACATCTTACAGCAACTTTTGTGTAGCTACTGTCTCTGCAGAATTACCATTTGGATCAAATCCTTCTTATTACCCACGTTTTACTTATGTCTGTCATTGCAGCTTCCCATTCCAGCTTGGTAGGCTTCCCATATTCACCATTCCTTCTCTAAACAGATGCTTTATTAGATCTGCGTGCTTTTTTTCCTTTGTGCTTAAGGACTTTACTGTCTAGATGTTCACAAATATACAGCTTTTCCAAAGCTAATTGTGTACTTAATAGAAATTTATAATTGTTCTGTTCTTCAAATCATTCCAGTCTTTCCACTTTCTCAGCAGACACCAGTATTATTTTCCTAAAGGAGCACGGGTGGTCTGAGTTGGGCTGAGTTTATGTAAGAAAATATTGTACAAGGGAGTTTATTTAGGGAGGAGTCCATAACCAGACATGGTCTTTGAAATGGGAGCCAGAGGGTAAACTGGCTCACTCATGGGAAATTCTTTGTAATTTAAATACCACCAGTCTCATTTGTGCAGATGAATTTCTGAATGGAGCAAAATGTGGTTTGTATTTCTAGTGTCTGTAAGGAAGCCTCTGACCCTTGAAGCTTAGTTATCTTTGCTTTCTTGTGCCTTCCTCAGCCTGCTATGAAAAGTACAAGTAACATGAGTAGAGAAGGAGAAGGCTCTGGGAAATAGGTTTATGTCCCACCCATCAGCTCCATTTGTGGTTCCATGCAAGGAACAGCTGTTGGGTGTTTGCATAGAGAGACCTGACTGGATCAGAAAAGGGCCGCTTCATGGCTCTTTCCTATTTTGGAGGATTTTAAGACAGGAACATGAGTTATTCTCAGGCAGGTACTTTAACCCATTTGTGGGTGCCTGAAGAAGATGTATTAGATGCAAGCAAAGCAGCTTCCATGCAAGCAAAGTGTCCACTATGTGCGTGACTTACACTGCTGATTCATCCAAATCAGCCAGGGAACTCAGTGGATTTTTGGTCTAGTCTCAGATTACGATGAACATGTGCAACACCTGGAGTGTCCTGGGGACATACACATCTCAAACCTCACAAAGGTCCTGAAAGCTCCTGAGGTCATGAGCAGTTATAATGGTTGGCACCTTCAGTTTTCAAGCAATGCTGTGGTCTCCTTGCTGGAGCTTTGCAAGAGGGGGCAAGATAAAGTCTTTGCTGTGAAAGGTTTGTATTCAAAATCAGCTGAACAGAGAACAGTGGAAGAAAAGGAGAAATGTTTCAGGGCAGCAAGCAGGAAAATGGAATACACTGGGAGGGTTAGGATTTCTTAGGGAACCTCAGTGCCGTTGGCAATCTCTACCTCTGGTAGCTTGCCCAAAGATAAATATTTAGTGTGAGGTGTCCCTGGCCATGGCATGAAGGCTGGAATTAGATGGTCTTAAGGTCCTTTCTGACCCTAACTATTTAATGATTCTATGATTAATTCAGGGGATACAGCCCTGTTTGGGCCTTGTCTTTTTCCTCTGCTCATTTATGCAAGGATTAAACATCTCTTTTATATTAATGAGGGTCTGTATGCAGAACCTGGTAAATCTTTAATTTGCTCCTCTGCCTCAGAAAGATGAGAATGAATATTATTTACAGTTGCTGTGCTGTAGATAACTTAAAACTTGAGTTAATGTTGTACTTGCAAGAGAATAACAGAAAATATTTTTAGGGCAAAGCATGCTGTAAGGACTGGCCTTTAGTTCTATTTAACCTGTGGGAAACTTTGCCAAAAGCAAAAATGGTAGCTTCGGGAGAGAAAAGCCCCAAACAGATCCTTTGGCATAGTGTCAAAGGTAACCATCAGACCTGGGAACATAGATTTGCTAGAGATCTCAAACACTTGATGTTTATAAGAAACAGCTTAATTAATCTAGTCATGCAGACTGACACCCGTGTACGTTATGCAGAATAGTGATGAGATTTACAAAGGTCACGCATTGAAGAATCAATGAGGGAATGCAGGTGTGCTCAAATCAAACTCATA
>JAOEHX010036666.1:0-12714 GCA_025448015.1 Bolborhynchus lineola
ACTAGTGAAGGTTTAGGCTGAAAGGGTACTGTGACCTGGAGGCCCGTGGTTATACAATAACAGGATGTAGATCCGGTTAGAACCGATACTGTCAGCAAGCATGAAACTGAGGCATACAATGGAAAAGTACAGAAGCAGAACTCGTGACTCTAAGAAACAAAGAAGAAGAACAGCGAATAAGGAACTTAGCTTTTGCAATATGTATTAGGCAAATAAGATGTAACCAATGAGCTTTGTACACGATTATCTTAGAATATGTAGGTAGCCTTATAAAAGAAGCATGTTAAGTACAATAAAGCAGATCTGATTTCCACCTGACCAGGTCTCCTTCTCTCAATCGCGGCAATCTTTTCACTGTTAGGAGTGTCAAACATTTGGAGCAGGCTGCCCAGACAGGTTGTGAAATCTCTAGCCTTGGAGTTTTTCAGATGCAGCTGGATACAGACCTGGGCAACCTGGTCTGATCTATCAGTTGACCCTAGCTTGAGCAGGAGTTTGCACCAGATACTTCATCGGTTTCCTTCCAGACTGAATTATCCTACTAACCTGTCCTGCTAATACAAGTAATAATTTTGTGCTAGGTTATTAAACTTTTCACTTTCTAATTGACTTTTAATACTAGTCTCTCCCCACAGTTTAACTTAGCCATACATAGAAACAGTGCTGTCTACCAGTGACAGGCTGTGGAGCTTAGTACTAGTCTGCTATCTTGGATAACAGAAAGTTCTTTTGGCCTATGTTAGTGCTAGATGTTTTACATCTTAGCTACCCTAAATAAGACCTTGTGTTTTCTGCCATGCCCCAACTCTCCCTCTAATATCCAGGTAGTTATAGATTCAATCTTATTTTAGTCTGCCTAAAAGAGACTTCAGGATGGCAGTTTTGCTTCATGGCCTAGGGATAAAATGGGGATGGGCAATTTAGAACAGATTTATTTGTAGAACACTGCAAGTTGAAAAGAAAGTCCTCCTTTATAGTAGAATAAGCAAAGATGTATGAGGCAGTAGATGATAATCATCTTTATGCTGTATATTGACTTTAGTTTTTGAAAAGTTTCCATCTGTAAATTTTCATAGAGTATCTTTCAAAGGCCACTACCAATTTCTAAATAACAGCTCCAAAGTGTGATACCATTATGTCTTAAAAAAAGTCTGACAATTATTTAACATTGGCAAACAATAGATTATTTTCTACTTTCATTCTCAAAAATAAATGAACTCTTTCATACACCATTAAAGTTAGAAAAAAAGAAAAAAAAGAAAAAAGAGAACCACAAAGAAAATCAATCTGAAGCAATTATTTTCAATGGAAGATGTATACCCAAATAGATGATTATTGATATTCTGTGCTAATAAAAGCAGAATCTTCTAATGAAAATAATCAGACTATCTTAAAAATGAGTCATACCATCTAGTAAAATATTTGTTCAGATATACTCGGAGAAATTAATGCCCACCATTATTAAAGGCTCGTGCAGTTGCAGAAACAAAGCCAAATCAAGCAACTGTTTCCTCTTCATTTAAATATGATTGGAATATGTTAGAATTATTAATTTTATATATGTCCTGTTATTGAAATCCCAGCAATGTCCTACAGTAACCATCTCTGGAGTATTCTGTGCACAGACTGTACAGACATTTTGCTTTTGGTGGCCTTCAGTCACTGTCAGCTATGGATCATTAAATACTGAGCATGCCGTAAGAGCAGATTCACTGATCAGGTCGAGCTCTGGCTGAGAATAGTTAGTATGCATTGGTGAAACACTGTGGTACTTGAGATGGTGGGTAACAAGCCATACTTTTAGCTTCACTGTATGCAAGGAAAATTCAGTAAAGAACATGTCTCCTTTTCTAGATCTCAGCCTGTAATCTCTGACTGGGACTCCTAATTCAGCACCCAAAGAGTTCAGTGAGATCAAAATGTATGCCACCTAAAGCATTATGGAAATACAAGGTTATTCAACATATTGTCTGTCCACAGCTAAAAGCTGCATATGTTTTTACACAACCATTGCAGAGTTGAACTGAAGCTGTTTTCATGACTTATTGGCAACATAAACATGACTCACACTCCCAATGAGTGCACTCCTGCCTTATGCATCTAATTAAATGAAAAGACCATCAGGTTGCAAACCAGGAAGGATATTTGCCCAAGCACAAATGTCAAACTCTGGTCATGGCTATGAATCTTGTATGCCTAGGAAATTTGTAGTACCATCTACAGTGTATTCACATGCTGTTGAGGATGTTACTCAAGTTCAATAACTGAATGTGGCTTGGGCTAGCATAAACCTGGTAGTGCAATTTGAATTATTTCTATTTCACCTGCTTTCTCTCTTCTTCTATAGCGCAACTGTTTGACATCTTTCTAAACTGACAGCAGAAAGAGAGTCCTGTCTGAACACTAGGCATTATATCTTACTGATTCTTAACATGTAGATGCTGTCTAAATAAATTTTGTTCTGCATTTTCCATTCCTTAGTATCTCTTTCCCATAGGTAAGCCTCCTTTATAGGGAAAGCTGGCTCCTTCATTCCCTCACTATTGCTCTCTCTCTGACCAGGTACAACAGTCACAAATCCTGTGCCTGAACCAAGCAGATAGAAGGGAGCTCTGTCTTTTCACTATGCAGCCTAACACCAGGTTGTATAGGGGCCTGTGTCAAGGTGGGTAGGTATCTACAGCTGAGTGGCTATAAGCAGAGTGGATATCAACTGAGGAAGCATTTACACTTTTGCAGCATGAATTTGAATCAATTCTATTTGCCCAGGTCCTAGGCATCTGCATTTTCAGTTTCCTTATTGCTTTCTGAGACCTGGCAGATAGTCAGATATTCAGCATAATCCTTGCTCTGTTTTCCAATCTGTAGATGTCAGCTAGTGATCTCAGTTATGGTGGTGTATGTATGCAACTGAAATGATTCTGTAAAGATACAGAAGAAAAAGATTTTTCTAATGACAAAGCTGCCTACTATTTCTCTATTGTCTGACAAAACTAATGATTTTTTCAAGGGATTTAAGAAATGGCACACATTTTCTTCTGCAAATATTAACTATAAAATGCAGACTCATAGAACACCAAAATACTTTCAGATTACTGCCTTTTCAGCTTAGTACAGTAGAATAAGAACTAAGTAAACTCCAGCAGTCTCCCAATAACATCTTCAGCTGCAACTTAAAAAGACAGCAGCTCAGTCTATCTAGCTAGAAGGAAATAACTTTTCTTTCTATATCATTTCTGAGCCTTCAGCTTCTGTTGCATGCGCATGAACTCAATACCATTCTCAGTAAATGGTCTTTTTAGAATGCAAATACCTCTCAAAATAATTCTGCTACACTGAATCTAGCTCTGCAGAGCCTCATCCTGGAAGACTACTTATATTTAACTTATTTGAAATAGATAATGGAAAATACACTGAAAAAAAAAAAAATAATTCTGGTTTTGAATCCTATTAACTCATTAACTCCCACAACCAACTAATTAAAGAGTGTCTGCAAGGTACATATTGCATAGTTTGTCAGTTCTTTGCCCAGTCATCCTTTGTGTTCAGTAACCACAGAGTAATCAGAGTCAATAATAATGTTGAAAGTGACCTCTGGAAATCATCTGGTGAAAACCCAAATTGTAACTCAGGTTATTTAGCACCTTATTAGTCAGAGTATTTCCAACAACTAGTATTTCAAAACCTCTCTAGAAAATCTGTTCTGGTGTTTAATCACATTGATTAGGATGTTTTTCTCTTATGCCAAGTTGAAATTTCCCTTCCTGCAATTTATGCCTATTGTCTCATGCATGTCGCTGTGAAGAGTCTGCGTCCATCTTCTTTGCAGCCCTCTTACATGCAGCTGAAATTTTCATCTAAATCTCATCTTTCTGTTCTCCAGGCTAAACAACCCAGCTCTCTCAGCCTCTTCTTGTGCAACATGTGCTCTAGCCCGCAGTGTTCTTAATGCTTTTCCACAGGATTTTGGTTCCTTCTGCTCCAGCACTGAGGACCTGAAAGGCAGATACAATATTGCAGGTGTGTCTCAGTAAGCCCTAAGTACAGTGAATAATTGTCTCTGTCAACCTGAAAGCTACACTCCTGCTAGTGCAGCCGAATGCAGTTAGCCTTCAGCACAGTAAGAGCACAAGACAACTAATCTTTTGTTTCAACCAGCAGAAGCAGCAACTATCCATCAGCCTGTGCAATTGTAGGGCATTATTCAGAAAGGGTTTAGCTTTTCTAATTCTGTATGCCTGAACAAGGTTTCTCTTGTCCTCCTTGGTAGCACATCTTTCAATTCCTTTTCAGTGTTCAAGCTCAGAGAACAGTACTGTATTCAGCCAAGGAGACTTGTCTAACCCATTTGTTGTCTTGCACAATGGGCTAGAGTATTATGCTTTGAAGAAGTTGTCTTTAAAGAAAAATCTGTTAATTTGTGCCTTCTTGCCCTTTAGAACAAGACTCCATCAGGATCCAGCCAATCAGAAAAGCCTACATACCTTCTCTTGAGGTCCAAGTGGTTTATTTACATACTATTACCCTTAGGATCTTAAACTATTCTGTCTTATGACCACTGCACTCAAGGCTGTCAGCTGTCAAACCACCAGTACACCCACCAGAACCTGTGTCAAAAAACTGCCTCCAAAGCACTGGAGAATTTGGTTGCCACTTGTGCTGTCCCACCAAATCTCCACAATCCCAGCAATGCCATACCTCGGCAGATTTCCATGGGCTTCTTGCTCTTGCTCTTTGTTCTTCACGTTGCATAGGTCTTGGAAGAGAGGTGAGGTGGCAGTAGGCTGCCCATCCCACTGCCCCAGCCACAGAGCAGGGCAGGTAAGGCAGGAGCATTGGACATCTCCCTGGGAATAAGCAAGGGCCAAAGCCAGGATATCAGCCTATGGGTGCGGGCAGATCTGGCCTACTTAGGGGAACTGTGATCAGACACAGCCCTGGGCTAGCTGTGCAGGGTCATGGGGATGGGACAATGCCTTTTGGGCATGTCAGTTTGTGGATCAGGGACAGGCCCCCTATTTTCCTGGAAAATTGTCTTACTTTTTGTTACTCTGCCAAGAGGGATGTTGAGCTTCCTCTGCAGCAGTCTGTCAGCCAGTGATCCCTACCGCTGCAACCTGACAGTCAGGTCCTGGGGCGGGATGGATGTGAGACTTTGTCATGGAATCAGTTCATTTGGTTCACAGGAAGGGAGAAATCTATAAACATCACTCTTTAGCACCAAGTATCCCCCAAAACTTGTTCACTTCAGTGGCCCCCAAAAGAAGAGAAGGGGTAATAGACAAAATTTTTTACATCTTCTGAACTCATCTGAAACCTCTTGCTATACAAGAAGGAAAAAAGAGAAACTATAAGAAACCTTCTCTAATTCTGAATTTATGGTGACTTTTAGCATTTTTCTCACTATAAAAAACAATCAAAACCTTTCAAGATATTATTATCACTGTTGTTGCTGCTGTTGTAGTTATTTCAATTCTCCATTAAGTCAGACTAACTCATGTCCACAATAACAAAAGATTATGGAAAAAAATTAAAGTAAGTTCACTATATAAGGCCTGTTTAAAAAAAATAGTAGTAATATTAAAGCTCAATGTAAAAATACTGGAAGTGCTTAATATATTCTATTTTATTTTAGATTACTATAAAGAAAATGCAGTTTATAATAGCAAGGCCAGAATAGAAAGTCTTGAGATACAGATTTGATTCTTCATATTTGTCAAAAGCCTAGATCTGCTTTATTAAATTGGTCTCCTTTACCTATGATGCCAATATAATATATTAAAAAGTTTACGCTTAATATGAATTATGCTTAATGTACTTTATGAGTTCTACTATGTGTTGTTGCAACATAGTGTATTATTTTATTCTCATTTCCATTGTTGTATTTTTTTTAAGGTTTTAATTACTCACAAAGCACAGAAGTGAAATAGTTCAGGGAAGCATAGAAGAAACAGCTACAAGAATCATAGAATCAACTAAATCAAAGAAGGAACCATAAGAAATGGCAAGCACTAGATATTTTTTGTATTTTTCTGGATAATAAAAATTACAGCTGAAATGGGACATGATTAACCTGTTTCAGGTAAAATTAAAAATAGTAGAAATTCTCTGTAGTTTGGTGCAATTGCGATATTACAGCCTTGTTGCTCTTTCTAAACACTTTAATAGATTCCATTAAAAATAAACTCGAGTAGCTAATCAATCTACTTTTTAATGTATTTTAAATACATAGCTTTTTACCTATAAAATTCATTGCTAAGGAGGACTAATACCCCCATTTATTCATGGTGTTTGAAGTCTTCCCATATGACATTATTAACATTAAGATATGGTTGGACATCATGATATAAAAACTTAGAAGCAGCAACACATTTCTTTGAGTTTTCAGTTAAAATGCACCTTTAGAAAGACAGTGGAGACATACAGGTTTTCCAGCTGCAGTTCACAGTTCTTATTTAAAAAAAAATATAGAGCTTGCAAAATTTCTTGTTCTTCAAAATATTAAAAAAATTTAGAGGCAAATTTTTACGAGTGCTAATAAAGACACAGTGTGGAGCCATGGCAGTTTGCATCAGCTTACAGTCTGGCTTCTGGGAGTGAAAGGAGTCAAAGAAGTGACTACAGTGTCATTATATGTTATTTTAAATCCACAAAATTAATTTTATGTCTGTGTATTAAATGGTATAAATTAATCAACCAGTAGGAATAGAGAAAATGAGAATCAAGACCACTCCTCTTCCCAATGCAGCAAAGAAACAAACACCTTCTTGGTCACCAACCAGCACAACTAATGTTCCCTGAAGACTTCCTTTTTGTATTCCAAGCAGGGATACAAAACATGGCCATTGTGTTGAGAAACCTTCTGACTGATGCCCAAGAGTTATTGTGAGAAAACTACCAGCATCTAATAAAGACTTGAAGTTAAGAGAGGTAGTGGGGAAACTTAGTAATGTGTATGAATCCCCCGATGTATTTGAAGCTTGCTAGTATGTTAAGAAAAGATATCTATTGGATGTTTCTTATCTTTAGTTGTTTATTACGTTCTGTATGACTTTCAGCTTCTGGTTAAATGTGACTCTACTATTTTTTGAGTGGTTAGATAGGTGATACAGCCAGAATATTTTTCATCTCAGTTTAGCTAGAATATTAGAGTCTTATTTTTCAAATTGCCAAGGAAATATGTCATAATGTTTAAGGAAATATTTCTACCCTCTACCCTTTAAATCAATGTACACTTCTGCTGACTTGCAGTGTTTAAATTCACTCATTCTTATGTACAGAAAATCCACATTAATAATGTGTTAAATATGTCAGAAAGGAAGTTCCAAACATCTCCTTCTTTCAAAGAATTGCAGATTTACAGAAGGGCAGAGGTGGAAAGGGGTCTACGTCATCTATCTCAAGCCCCTGCACAGAGGGATGTTTGCTACAGCAGATTAATTAGGGCCATGTCCTCTCAGGTTTTGAATAGCTTCAGGGACAGAGACTCCTCAATCTCCCTAGAAAACCTGTCCCTCGTTTGCTCAACCACCCTCACAATATTTTTACAACATTTTCATATGTTTAAACAGAATTCCTGCATTTCATTTCATGCCCATTGCCTCTTGTTCTTTCATGGGGCACCACAGAGAAAAGTCTGGTTCTGTATTCCTTGCCCCTTTTCGTCAGGTCTTTATACACACTGGTAAGATCCCTCCTTTAGCCTTCTCTTCTCCAGGCTGAACAGTCCCAGCTCTCTCAGCCTCTCCTCATGTGATGCATGATCCAGCCCCTGAAACATCTTTCTTGCCCTGCACTGAACTCATGCCAGTAAGTCTAAGTCTCTTTTACACTGGGGAGTGCACAACTGGACACAGTACTCCACACATTGTGGAGTTCAAGATCCTTAGGGCAGTCAGGGTGGCACACAGCAAGCTTGCAACTGTGGACATCAGGAAAGCAGACCTCAGCCTCTTCAGCCGTCTCCTTGGCAGTGTACCATGGGATAAAGCCCTGGAGGGAAGAGGGGCCAGAGAAGGCTGCTTAATATTCAAGGATCATCTCCTCCAAGCTCAGGTGCGATGTACGCCAAAAAAGAGGAATTCAGGCAAAAACATCAGAAGGCCTTTCTGAATGAACATGGAGCTTCTGGACAAACTCCAGCACAAAAAAAGAAGCCTAGAGAGGGTAGAAACAAGGACAGGTAGTCTGGGTGGAATACAGAGAAAGTGTCCAAGCAGCTGGGGATCATTTTAGGAAAGCTAACCCCTTGATAGAATTAAACCTGGCCAGAGACATCATGGGCAGCAAGAAAAGCTTATATAGGTATATCGGTGATAAAAGGAAGATTAGCAAATATGTGGGCCTCTCCAGAAGGAAACAGAACACCTGGTTACCTGGGACATGGAGAAGGCCAAGGTACCAAATGAAATTTTTCCCTTGGTCTTCACCATCAGGAGCTTCAGCCACATTGCTCAAGTCCCAGAAGGCAAAGGCAAGGACTTGAAGAAGTCTGATGTAGGAGAAGATCAGGTTCAGGACCATCTAAGGAACCTGAAGCTGCACAAGTCCATGGGACCTTGACAAGATACATCTACAGGTCCTGAGGGAACTGATGGATGACATGGCTAAGCCACTATTCGTATTTGAGAAGCTGTGGTAGAACAGTTAAGTCATCACTAAGGGGAAAAAACCTCTATTTTGAAAAGGGAAAAAAAACTCTATTTTGAAAAGGGGAAAAAAGGAGGACTTAGGGAATTAAAGGCCAGTCAATTGCATCTCCGGTGCCTGGCAAGGTCATGGTGCAGAACCTCCTGGAAACTATACTAAGGTACATGGACAATAAAGAGGTGATTGGTGACAGTGAACATGGCTTCACTACGCACTAAGGGCAAATCATGCTTGATAAAACTGATGGCCTTCTACAATGGGGCCACATCACTGGTAGATAAAGGAAGTACAACGGATGTCATCTACCTGCAAATTACACATACACACACAAATGTACTGGCACTGGAAAAAGGAACAAAATAAAGGCTTTCCAGCTGCTGGTACTTACATCTTTCAGTCATAAGTTATAAGCCAGTTCTTCTCTTTCAGGCTCATTGCTGTCTCCTGAATATGTTAAAATTAAACATTTTGCACATTTTGTTTTTAATGGGTTAAGGCTAATGAATAGATAAAGGAATGAAATCAGGTGAAAGCCTGTGTGATTCTGAAAACTGAAATAGCCTCTCAATGTCCAGTGCTCTATAACAGTGGAGATAATTTTGACAGAAGAACAGAGGTAGATTTTTACTTTAAAAATGAAGCAAAAACTGTAGGCTCTGTAATCTGCAAATCCTATATGGTCTGAAGCTGACTTTCTTGCTCACAACTTTTTTAACTGACAAGAAGAAAATTCCCTGGTTTTGCTTGAAATGCAACACTATTTTCACATTGCTAGACTGCAGCCAACATACTATCAATGCTTCTAGAGAAAGTTGGTGTGCCAGGTCTTTCTTCTCAGTTTAATATCCCTGACAGTAAAGTGAATATCAATGACAGCATTAAATGTCTTCTGGCAGGGCTTTGCTAAATCTGAAAAAAAAAAAAAAAAGAAAAAAAGTCTAACCACTCCATAAAAGCATGCATGGATCTTTAAGTCAGTGCAAGGAAAAAAAAAATCTCCTTATGTGCAAATTGATATATGAAATAATTGAAAGCTCTGTACTTTTTTTTTTTTTTTGACTCTTTTTTGAAATGTCTAGCAGAAGAAAAAAACCTGAATAAAAAACACAATGGCAGAATGGGCAAAGCAGAAGGTGATACGCTAATTTTAGGACAGTTCTGAATTTTTAGTAGATGCTTTTCATAGTATTTAAGTATTTGTATAGAATGACAGTAAGAAAGTGGCAGGTATTGCTCTAATAACTCTCTTAACAGCTTTCTGAAGAGCGCATTGAAAAACACACTAAATTTTGAACCAGACAGCTAAAACTTCTGCTGAAAAATGGGTGGTTATTCTATATACTAGTTTAAATAAATAAAGCAGAATAACAAACATGAAAACGTCATATACTCTGGTTACTGTATTTGACATAAAGTTAATGATTTTACCAGAATTGGCAATCTGGACAGGAGTACAAAGACACTCAATACAACTACTAGAGCCCTACTAAGTCATAATGTAATGTGGAGAAAAGAAGTGCTCTGTCCAGGACCATCCATTTGTTTTCTTCTCTTTGTTTTATTCCTCAGATTTTCTGAGTAACTTCAGGAATAAAATGTGGCCCAGACTTGAGAAATATATATATTTTTCTTTTTCATCAAAACTCAGTAGTTGGTTTGGTATTGCTGAAAGTCAGATAAATAATAATAAAACACTGATATGAGAAGATGCCTCTGCATGCATTCATTTTTGGATCAGAAAATACAGTGAGTTTTGAGTACAAATGCTGTCAAGTATTTAAACTACTCTTCCCAAGTATTTATTCAGAGTTCATTTTTATAGCACAGGTGAGGATATAGTTACTAAACTCTGGGCAAAACCAGAATACCAAGAACACATTCACAGGTAAAGAAGAGGATTTTTTTAGTCTCAGAGTTGCTATTGTTGGTAAGACTCTTGCTGGTGATTTACGATCAAGATTCAGGTTATTTACAGTGTTGCTGTAAAATAACCCTGTAGTTTATGCAAAATACCAGGTGGTATTTTACAGTAGCTGGGGAAATAATGTCACTCTTCACTGTAGCCTCCTGATAGTGACAATGATTTATGGTGTCATCTGAAGATGAGAAGTTATGGAGTAAAAAGAAGGCCCTTGGTCATCTTCCCCTAGCATGTCACTACCTCTTATGTGTCTTGGTGTCCTGGGCTTAAAGTACAGAATAAAATGGCCTTGCATGGTCCTGGCACCATTTTCCTATAAACCCAGTTATATTTTACGTGTGGGGAAAATTTTAATAGAAACTCATTAATATAATCCTTCATGATTTCTTAAAGGATTAATGACTATTGGCATATCCATTTTTAGATGCCTAATTTAGCACCCTGTTCAGAAACTAGGTACTTTACAAAATGAAGCACATTTCAGGTGTCACTCTTTAACAAACCAGAAGAAGTATATATCTTTCCTATTAAGACAAATTTTCGGAGTGGTTTAAAATATACTAGACTAGAAACAGAAGCGGAGTCAACAAGAATTTAGGGAATTATTATTAACTGTTATTAGAAGGATCTCTGCCAACAGTGTCAAGCAGCAAATTATAAAGTAGCAGCAGATAAAGGTGAAATTTTTAAGTATTTTTAGGTATCTAAACTGACAATGTTAAGAAAAAGTGAATACCTAAACTTTCAGGAACTTCACTAATAGTCCACAGAAATAAATATACCTGAAATAAAGATAACAATCTAATATTTTCCTCAACTAGGAGGGCAATCCTTTGCTTAAAAGATGTAAGTGAAGCTAGCAATTTATTGGGCCATATGTTTCTTATCTAAATCCTTACAGTAAGTTCACAAATCCTAGTAGACCAGTCTGTTAATTTCAATAGAAACTTCACGTGCAAATGTCCTTATGTACCCAAAGTACTTATGTACTTTATGTACTAAAATAGTATAAGTACCTAAGGATAAGTGCACAACCTGCAGCTACTATGGATTTCAGAAGATAGCCATTAAGCGAGCAAATTTTATCTAGTTTGTTTTTTAATTTCTCCTAGGATTTTCTAGTAATGAAAATACTGTGAGTTTGTCTACTGTGTGTACACAGGCTCACAAGAAGGCAGTTACACTCTCAGCAGTTTTAATTCTTTCTGACTCTTCCCCTCCTCTTGATCCCCCAATGAGAGAAAAGATGAAGGAATGGAATGGTAAGTTTCACAAACAATCTTGAAGCACAGAGACAAAAGAATAGCTTGAGAGTGTATTGCTTGTGAGTGTTGTCCACCTCAGTGATATCTTGATGCTTATTGGTTTGAATTTGCTTGAAAGACTCATGTCTCACCTCCTTGGGACTTATGGTTCAGTTTGGTCTAAGTGCAGAATCAGACTGTATGAAATATATTTGGGTTATTAAAAGATAACTTGTAGGTCTAACATTCTGTGGTTTAGAAATTAAGAAAGTTCTGGTTGCAGAGTTCCCTTTGAATATGCAATATAGAATTTAATAGTGGCCTGTCCTGTATGAAAAGAGATTAATGGAGAATTGCAGAAGTGTGAATTCACAGCCAGATGTGCCTGGGATAGCTGAAGTGGTGAGCAGTCCTAGCTTGTTACCTTGACTACCTGACAAAACTTTTTCTACCCAATTATATATGGATAACTTGAATCCATCCTAAATGGGATATTTATATCCTGAATGGGATACTTAGAATCATAGAAGCATAGAATAGTTAGGGTTGGAAAGGATCTTAAGATCATCTAGTTACAAACCCCCCGCCGTGGGCAGGGACAACTCCCACTAAACCATATCATCCAAGGCTATGTCCAACCTGGCCTTGAACACCGCTAGCAATGGAGCATTCACAAATTCCCTGGGCAACACATTCCAGTGCATCACCACCCTCTCAGTAAAGAATTTCTTCCTCATATCCAATCTAAACTTCCCCTGTTTAAGTTTGAACCCGTTACCCCTTCTCCTATCACTACAGTCCATAATGAAGAGTCCCTCCCCAACATCCCTATAGGCCCCCTTCAGATATTGGAAGGCTGCTATGAGGTCTCCACGCAGCCTTCTCTTCTCCAGGCTGAAC
>JAOEHX010036671.1:0-12226 GCA_025448015.1 Bolborhynchus lineola
TCTTCTCCAGGCTGAACAGCCTCAACTTTCTCATCCTATCTTCATACGGGAGGTGCTCCAGTCCCCTGATCATCCTCATGGCCTCCTCTGGGCTTCTTCCAACAGTTCCATGTCTGTGGATCATCAGTTATTTTCCAATAAAAAACAGAGGGGATAGTGAAACATGCTGAATGTTAAAACTTCAGTTTTCTTCTGTGAAAACTAATACAAAAGTACAGAGTTTTCATGCCTAATTTCTCACCTAAAAAAGATACCTAAAAATGGCAGAGATCATGCTGGAATTATATCCAAGTTGGCAAAGATCTACCAGTTGGAGTAGGAAGGGTAATGTGAGCTTTCAGCTGTGAGGGACGTTACTGCAATTAGCTCTGGGGTGTTTTTTCTTTCCCTCCATCAACCCCCTTTTTTCAGCTTTTAACCTAGCAGACACAGAGATCTGGTTTATCCACTGTTACACCCCTAGCAAATGTATCATTGGTAACTGAAACCTATATGAGCTGTTGTTTATACAGCAGCTCACAGAAAACTAGGTATTCTGACTGTTCATTTCCACAATACAGTTGTGGTCCTCTAAGGAAATAATTCTACAAAAGTGTCTTAAAGTCTTCACGTGTTAAGCAGATATTAACAGTTATAATTTGACCTTTATTATTGTACACAAATCAGGACAAAAATATCTGTAAACACTTGTGAGATATGAGGAATTTATCAACAAATAGACCAAACAAAGAGGAGGAGGGAAAATGCAGAGAAAAGAGAAACAACATCAACGTGGTGTTGCAGCAGTTCAATGGGAGATCTGCAAACAGGGAGAGGTATCCTGAGCTACAGTGTAGTGGATTAGGTACTGTACTGTGGGCTGCCTCTTATTCCTCATTCGTGCAAGTAGTGATAAAGGAAGACTGGGATGAGTTTTATTGCTCTGTTTAAACTGAGCTCACAATTGCAAATGTTCTAAAGTAACAGGCCAGTGAAATTGCTGATGCTTTCTTTTTCTGTTTTCCTTCACCTAACATAGTGATCACCAATGGGATAGCAAATAAGTAGAATACAGGTGGTTTAGACAAGATTAATGCTAACATTTTCATGATACGAAGCCTCAAGAAGGAGCACCAGAATGATAATCACTATGTACAAATTTAATTTTCCTAGATATGAGATAGCACGTATCTTGTTTTCCCACAGAAGTTTCTCCTTTGTTTTTTTCACTCATCTGATTTCAATGCCTTTTATTGTAGATATTTCTCTGTGTTTCTTTTCCCTACATGAAGCCAAGAGCTTTTCACAGTCTTTCCTCAGTCACACATAAGGCCCCTAAGTCGAAGAATCATAGAATCATGGAATAATTATGGTTGGACAGGACCTGAAGATCATCCAGTTCCAATCCCCCTTCCATAGGCAGGGATAAAAACCACTAAACCATGTCACCCAAGGCTCTATCCAACCTGGCCTTCAACACCGCTACAGATGGAGCCTTCACAACATCCCCGGGCAGCCCATTCAAGTGCCTCACAACCTTAACAGTAAACAACTTCTTCCTCACATCCAATCTAAACTTCCCCTATTTAAGTTTGAAGCCATTACCCCTTGTCCTATAGCTACACTCCCTAACGAAGGGTCCCTCCCCAGAATCCTTAAAACCTCCCTTCAGATACTGGAAGGCTGCCCTGAGGTCTCCACGCAGCTTTCTCTTCTCCAGGCTGAACAGCCCCAACTTTCTCAGCCTATCTTCATATGGGAGCTCCTCCAGTCCCATGATCATCCTCGTGGTCTCCTCTGGACTTGTTCCAACAGTTCCGTGTCCTCTTTATGTTGAGGACACCAGAACTGCACACAACAGGGTCCACTCTGCTTGCTGTAAAATAGGAGGGGCCTGATTAAAATCAGCATAAACCCACTTTAGTTAAAACTGGAAAGCAAAAGACTAAATATTTCTGAGCCTGCCCATTCTCTTGAGCACTCCTGTTTGAGTGCAATTGCCTAGGACATGTTCTGAACAGAATTTTGGGTTGAATCATGTGGTTACCTATGACATGTAATTTTTAATTCTTTCTCTCCAGTTATTACCAGATAAGAGCTGGACTGAAGATCCCATCCAGGCTTCCCCACAGGCTGTTTGCTACGATTGCAGGACAGACAGGTAAGCAGCTCCCAGAGAAATGTGACATGACTGGAGGTGGTGCAGCATGGAGGATGAGTGTGTATGGGTGTTGCATTAAAGGGGGGAAAATAAAACCCTTGCTTTATTAGTCCTGGCATACCAGGGGTGGCTGCATCCTTCCCCAAGAGGCCCTGAAAGTCCGTTTTTCCCTTTTGTGTAGACAATGCTACATTTCAAATATAAGTTTAATTCCAAAATGTTCCACATTTCCCAATTATTCCACAGAGGGGAACAGATGAGCCTGGATTTGGATTTGCATCCAAAACTGGATTTCCCTAATAATTGGTAGCTGTTCAGCTCTCTGTTCTGGTATGGATTTGGGCTCCAAGTTTTGATGCTTGTATCCATGAGAAAAAGAGAGAAAATTCTCACTGTTTTATATGCAAGCAGTCCCTCTTGTATGTGGCTTTCCTTGATGATAATAGAAAGAGTTGGTTTATTATTCTAAGTGATTTCTGGTTGAAAATTGTTTCAGTGTGTTGTGGGTTGACCCGTGCTGGATGCCAGCAGCCCTCAAAGCTGCTTTGTCACTCCACTTCTTCAGATGGACAGTGGAGAGAAAATACAACAGGACAGCCTTCACCATGGGCTTCAGTGTGCTCCATTCTGCTCCAGTGAATGGAGCACCTCCTGCCCTCCTTCTGCACTTAGTGTCTGTAGGGATGTTCTTCTCATCTATTCTCACTCCTTTCTCCTGGCTGCTCTTGCAGAGCAGTTTCCCCACTTCTTAAATATGTTACCCCAGAGGCACTACCACCATCACTGATGGGCTTGGACTTGATCATCGAAGGGTCTTTTTTTAGAGTTGGCTGGAGTTGGATCCACTGGATATGAGGGAAGCTTCTACCAAAACCTTGCAACACAAACCCAATACACAATATTAACAACAGCCTTTAGAGAATAACTTCGAGAGTCCTTTTGACTCAATATCATACTTAGAGGAAATATAAATGTAGTGCAGGATTAATGAGTTCTTGAGCTTTGGGGATTTTAATTCTTAAATTTGAGAATTTTCCAGTTTAATATTGTTCTATGGATTACAGGTTCTCAAGTAAATGTACTTTTCAGTCTGGAAGTCTAGTTCAATGAAAATACATTCTAATAAAAAGATACATTTAAATGCAAAATAATTGGACAAATTAGATCTATATAAAATGTAAAAATTTGTACAAAGATATAAACAAATCACCTGAAAAGATTTCTCAGATTGTGAATAAAGAAATGTCTTTGGGAAATAAATACATCAAGTAGTCCAGGTTTGGAAAACCTCTTAGTATGAAAATCACCAAAAAAGAAAGAAAATTACTTTTCATGACCTTCCAGTATAATTTGCCCTTGGCATATCCATAATCCCCTGGCGTTCCTTTGCTCTCTGGAAATATCCTCAAATTACAGTAGTTTCTGGCATAATTAGCCTTGAATTAATGGAATACTCTCAGTATGAAGATAGCTAGAATTTTACTTTCTGTGAGTTAAAAACCCTCAAGAACATGTAGTAAAACCC
Organism: Bolborhynchus lineola; assembly: GCA_025448015.1. Classification (NCBI taxonomy): domain Eukaryota; kingdom Metazoa; phylum Chordata; class Aves; order Psittaciformes; family Psittacidae; genus Bolborhynchus; species Bolborhynchus lineola. The sequence goes on from JAOEHX010036671.1 coordinate 3,666, forward strand.
CCCAAACTACTGATATTCTGCACTGAACCAGGCATGGCTGCATTATTTAAGGAAGAAACTCAATATATTTCTGTATTTATTTTCATTCAGATTAGTATTTTCTTAACCATCTCTTCTTCTTTCACCCCTGTTAGAAGCAATGCATGTAAAAGCATGAGCAAGAGAGAGGCAAGGCAGGCTGTGGGGTTACAGGATCAGCAACTGACTTTCATAGTGTTAACGCAATCCAGACTCAAGTCTAATAGCTTTATAGGGCATCAAGATGAGGGTATTTAAGCTGTTAAGGGTTTAAACAATTTTTCCTTGGCTATCTTCACAAGTACTTCCTAATTGATTTCATAGGTCTGCAAGAGTTGTTTAATGGGTCTGAACTTGAAGGCAAACAGGCCATAATGTTATTTTCATCCTCATGCCACTGATCTCTCTTAGTATGGAGATAGCTGGAATGGAACTAATTAAATTGCTGTGCATGTTTCAGTAAGACACCCCTATTAAAGTAATACTGCAGCAAAACAAGGGTGTTATAAAATAGTGAATAAACTCCTTCCTCGGCAATGAGAAGGAATACAAAATAGGTGGGATTCATGAGTTAGGTTTAAAGGAAATATTTTTAATCATTTCCTTATCAGGTACATAGGGTTCTTCTATAAGAACTGGAAGATATTTTGAAAGCAATTATGTAATTTTATAAAGTAATATCTGTGAATATAAACAGTAATAAAATATATAAAATATGGAAATATATAAAATAAGATGTTGTATTCATCTTCCAGTGCATGTGGCTTTTTCTTTTTATTAAATACTGGATGATTTATGATAAATCCCTGGGAACTGACGGCATTAGCAATATCTGCTTCCTACTAGATGCTTTCAGCAACAGAGACCAAAAACCGTGCATTCCATTGGTGGTTGCCAGCCAAATCTGCCCAGCAAAGACTCCATCTATGGTGCAGGACCAACGGGTTATACAGGAGGCCTTGACAACCTATTACAGGGTCCACATGTTGGCCATATCCCATCTAAACTGTGGGAAGAGAATGGGCTATGTGCTACATTTGAAGCAAAGGGAAGATGTTCTGGAGTACCAGTAGCTCCTTTGATTTGATCTCTTAGGTCATCAAGACTTCACATTAGCTTATATTGAGTCAGTTTGTATGTTGTGCCTATGTACACACATATATATGTTCATAAAAATGTATACATTTCATTCATACTACTACACATTTTTAGCAAGGTAGCTTTCCTAAAGACTTTCTCAACAATGAAAAGGAGAGAGGGAACAAGGCTTGTCCCACAAAGCCTTTAATTGCTCTCATGCAGGTTTTAAACCCCCCATGAAATTTAGCTTCCTTCTTTGAATAGATACCATGACTAATGCAGCCTGCTTTTGCCTTACAAAGAGTAAATGATGCTCTCCACTTGTTCTTGTGCAGCTCATAATGGAACATACTTCATTGGCTTCAGCATTGGTTCTGCAGGGCTGAGCTAATGCAGACATATCTTAAAGCTAAATGCCAGCAAGGCCTTCCTGAGTGAATTTATGGCGCTTTTACCTATGCCACCATGTGACGGTGTCCACCTGCAGCATATGGAGGCCTGAATCTGCATGACTTAAGCACAGACAGCTAAAGGAACAGGGAAAGAGAATATGCCACCTCACAGTTGCACATTTGTATAATTATCTCCTTGGCTGAGCTGTTTTATGATCCACTAAGTGCCTTCAGTAAGTTTTCAGGTTTCGGCTGTCCTATATTTTGGGACTATATTTAAGATTCATAGAAGTTATGATTCATTGATTTACAGGTTATAGATATTAGACAAAAGAGTTCAGGAGCTTAAAAATATATCTTTACAATATTTTTATTTTAAAATTAACCCATTGATTAAAATTCATTGATTAAAAAACTGTGAGAATAACACTAGTTGGAAATAGATAGGATTAACTGTTTTATCTTGATTTCCTACACCACGTGAAAGAATGGTGAAGACCAGGAGAGCAGTATAAATGAGAATTACTTAAGGAAGATGGCGCGCATGAGATAAATCTTAGCAGCATATCTATGAAGAATATGAGAGTGGATTACACTGTCGAAGATAGCAGCTAAATCAAATCTCTGCAAAAGTACGCATTTTCATTTCCTCTGCAGTGTTTTGCACTAGTCTACACACCTCCTGGAAGCATTGCTGCTGAGAGAGAATTATTCTTTATTAGTAGAAGTTGTAGTCAGGTTTTTTTTAAACGTTCTGGTTTTAGAGCCACTATGCCTCATTCTCACATACTGCAACCATGGAAAGCTGCTTGCCCATCTGCTTGCCTAGCTGTTTACCTTACAGGCCAAGGAAATTGTTTTGGTGGTGAACGCTAACTAAAGAAAATACTTAAGACTTTGATTTGTGTTCAGATTTCCTTTGTTTCTCCCATCCAGATGTACCACATTGACAGTTTGCAAAACTTTTGAAATAGACAAGTATTTCTGAAAACTTGGCCTGAAATCTAATTGCAAGCAATACGAAGTATTTAAGAAAAAATATTACCTGCCAGTTTACTCCTTGTTAGATTGTAGCAGTGCTCCATCTAATTCTAGTCAATTAAATTGGGTTATTGTCTAAAAGCACAGAAAGCCAATGACAGCTGTGGAATGCGGATCTTCCTTAATCTATCTCATATACGTTAGGGGAGATGAGATGCAATATGTGTTCCAGAGAAGTCAAGAAAAAGTACTCATGACTGCCATTACACATTAACTCTTCTGATTGGTAATGTAGAGGTGCTTCATGTACACATAGTTTAATGCTTTTTTGTAAAATGGAATTATCTGACATCAGGTGGCATGAAGAAAATGGCATAATTTATATTGTGACTTAGAAAAGTAGGAGAAAACAAAGAGCAATGCAGTAACCTGTGCCTGCCTTTTCCTAGAAGTTTAATGTTGATCTGTGGCTACCTTGCACCTAAGACCTAAGTTAAGGGGCTATTTATATTTCTGATATGTGCCTTAATGGTCTGTGTTTGTTTTCAATAAGCAATTAGTGATTCTAGTCTCTATTAGTGAGTGTTTCAATATCTCAAAGAAGTTCCCGGTGAAGGAATTTTACTAAGATTATTCAAGAAAAACTTTTTGTAAATGGATTCTTAACTTGGTCAAAACAAGCATTTGCAGTTAGGTGCTCATCAGAGCAAGAAGAAATAGCCCCATACTTGTGAACAGTATGAAATTGCAGTCATTAGTTTCAATAATTTTTTGAAAGGTAATTTCTGCCTCCATTAAGTGAGGACAACTTTGCTGCTTTTGAAGTATGAGAAAAAGGGGGAAGGGGAGAGATTCATGCTTTAACAAACTCATAGGTTTGTTTTAAAATATTATTGAAGTAATCTGAAAATAAATGTACATTTTTATATATAAAATAAAACATACCTGACAAATACAAGTTATATCTAGAGAGGACTTTACTATGAGAGAATTTATTTTAGAGATGAGCTGTCTTAGAAAACCTCATTACCTGTGGGATCATACAAGATTGTTAGGCGTATTAAGAATTGTTAACCCACAATTAAAGTATTCTTTCTTGGAATACCTCTTCTATGATATTCCAAGAGAGAAGAAGAATGAAACCAAGAAAAAAGACTGAAAGCAATAAACCAAAGATATCTCTGACTGATGTGCTACTTCTGTGTGCATGCCTCAGTCCTCTTCCAGCCAAGGCTTTTTCACAGGGTGAAGGAATGGAAGCTGAAAATATGTATTTGTGGCTGCGAGATTTTCCATTGCAGACCCTGTACTATGCAGGACACCTCCACTTCTCCAGAAGCTGGGGCAGACCATGCAGATGGCAGTGGGGTAAACAATGGTTTTAGAGATGCAGAGCAGCATCCCAGTGCAAAATTGAGAGCTGGTCAGTGGAGGAGGCAAGAACTATGAAGGGCCTGTAAGCACCAACATATGCCAGAAGTCTCTTTCTCTGGGCAGTGAATCTGAGACACAAAACTTCGTCATCAGTGGCCACCTGAAGGTCTGGCAGAAACAGAGTCCAGTTGTTCAGAAGCAGAGCGTCAATGTAGTATTTCTGCTGCTTGAGGCCAAGAACGACCTTCAGCTCTGTAGTTAAATAGGCTGTGCAGCTTCTTCAGACATATCACTCCAGTATGGTTTGGCCTTCACAGAGCTCTCTTCTCTTGCAGGTTTACTTACATGTCTGATTTCCCTACACAGTGATCCTTGCTGCCTTCAATCTAACGTACAGTTCAGTCTTGTAATTTACACTCATTCAGTAGGTAAATTGCATCCAGACACTTGTTTCCTCCTGCTCTGCACTGATGAAAAACTATGTGGTGGTGTCCTACTGTGATGTTCCATACTTTACTCAGGCAATTCTCTCATCTGAATTAATCTTTGGAATAAACATATAGTGTAAGCTACTGAGTTAGGTAACAAAACATATGGATATTTGCTCACTTAAGTTTCTGAAGCACAGAATTATTTTCAGACATGAATTCTTTAACTGAACAAGGTCCTTAGAGAGCTCATAATGAATTTTGAAACAGAAATAAGCATCACAAAAAGCATAGATTATGTTTATTTTGACAAAATATTATGTATTTAATAAAGCAAAGACAAAACTGCTGGTCTGAAGTGGGGTAGCTATTCTATCATCTCATATTTCAGTATGTCTGAGAAATGATCATTGGTTTATAGAGCAATACAGCGGTAAGAGACTGCATTTACGTTAGGATCTTTCATACAAGGAAATTAGTAGGACATCTTGCTTTTTATCATCACTGAATCTATGTATTGGTAGTGAGGTAGTTTTATATAATTCTTTCCATGAGGCTAATTCAAAATGTCAAAAGGGAAGGTTAAGATAAAGGATTAATCTCAAAAATGTGCAGCTTTAATCAAAAGTCATTCTGAGAGAGGAAACATTTCTGAACTTTGTCTTCTTTAGAATTTATTTAAACTAAATATAACATCTGCATTTACTCTAAATACGTATATGCTAAACATAGTATTTCAAAACTAAAACAAGTCTCTTAAAACATTTTGATAGGAAAATGATGATGCATTGAAAGAATTTGTGCCTAGAAAAATGTTGTCTTTGCACTTTTAACACAGGCTGATTTTAGCTCAATTGTAAAAATGGAGTGTCTGCATGAGTACTCCTTTGCTAAAGAATGTGTATTTTCAGACTTAGCATCCAAGTTTTCAAGCCTTTTAAAAAGCAGATATAGAACTCAACACATGTAGATAAGAGTGACAGTTTCAACCCTGGTTCATTGCCTTCAGAGTCTACGTTTTCAGAAGTCATTGATTATTTGTATTGCTTCAGTCTTTTTTTTCCCTTTTTCTTTTTTCTTTAGCCTGAAGCACTAAAATTTCAGTAGAAAGATACTTCTGAAACTGGGATGCCAAAATAGGCTAACTAAATAAACTAACAGCTTCAAATCTGCAATAAGTTACAATATTTCTTGTTCACTGAATGCCAAAAAAGGTGCAGTTGCATTAAAAATCGTATAGCTTGTGACAAATCATTAAAATCTTTACAATCAGCTGTTAGAACTAGTATATAGCAATTTTATACAGAACACAGGAGACAAAACCACAAAATATACTCATAATTCTATGCATGAGACAACCCTGTTTTAGCAGCAAAGCTCTTTCAAGTCTGTCATCAAACCAGAATAGGTTTGCCTTAGCAGTTCATCGGAGTTATAAATTCTTGTGAGCACCAAGTACCTGCAGGGATGGTAGAACAGATTAAGTGCTAAGACTGAATAACAGGTATATTGTATTTCTACAGATATAACAGATAAACCTGAAACTTTGTCTTTCATCTCCTGAATTCACTGTGAATTGGGACAGTAACATGTGTAACTGACAGCTGTAATAACCTTATATCACTTCTGGGTAGCCGAGGGAATATAACATGCTGAATAGAGGTCTACAAAAATACCAGAAAACTCTACAGAGATGCTACTGTGCTGCATTTATGTTAGGCAAGAAAGAGGCAGACATCACAACTGAGTGTTTCATAGAATCATAAGATCATTTAGGTTGGAAAAGACCTTTAAAATCATTGAGTCCTATGATAGACCTAACATTCTCAAGGCCACCATGAAATCATGTTTAGCATGCAGCATGACTGTAGCCATGTGTTAGAGGGATTTTAAGAAAGGAGCTTGTTTGACCAAGATGACATGCTTGGTCATGTCAGCCTCTTTGTAGTTTTACCTTCAGATTTAGCAGGTCATTCTGTATTGAAGATTTTGCTACCCAGCTGAGATGATGAATACGAAGTCTCACCAGTCATCTGAGCTGAAAGACATTGGGGTCTTAAGTAGTAGGAATTAAATGACTACAATTTCAGGAAGGTGCAACTGTATTTTTGTATGGGGACCACGAGTATTTTTAAGCCTGTCTTTAAAAATATTTATAGATGGTGGATTATGTCCCAATGTTCTGCTAGACAAATCATTACATATATGTCACAGGGAGTGATGGCTTCTTGAGAGTATAGGTCATCCTATACTATGTCCTATGGGACACAGAAGATCATAAAAAAAAAATAGGATTCAAACATTCTGAGATCTATAGATGACAGTTCCAATGTAGAAAGTTTCATTAGTTGAAACACATGCATATACTCTTAACAGCTTCAGGTAATAGTGGTTCTTTCCTGGGAAGGGTATATTACATGATTCACATGTAAGCCTTCTAACAAAACTTATTACTTCAAGTTTTTCTGCACTAGTAGGAAGCAGTTGTCTTGTAGTGATGTCTTAGGCTGTTTTCTAAGGGTGGGCAATAAATCATAAGCAGCCTGAGTTATAGCTGTAAGATGGAAGAAGCCCTGTAAACCTGTGACTAAGGGTAAAAATCATCTAATCTAATGGCTAATGTCTATGCTGTGGGTGCCTCTACCTAAGCTAATCAGTCTCTCATTATAGTCAAAGAAGAGAAAAAAGTAATCTGAGGGAGTAATTTAACATGTCTATTTTAAGATGAGTTGAATCACACTTATTTCTGTCCATTTACTATAAAAGAAGTTACAGGAACTTTTGCAGAGAGAGACATTTCCATTGTGCTTGTAAATGAGCTGGCACAAAAAGGCTATGATTTCACTTTGTACCTTCATATCTGTGTGCAAATTAGGCACCTAAGAGTGAAAAGTAGGAAAAGTGACAAGGTCAACAGAGAGAGCAAATGGTATCCGTATCATTCCCAGCAAATAATCAAAGATGATAGCTTGATTCAGGAGTTTGCATAATGCTTTCAAATGGTTTCTCAAGGTAAAAATAAAAGAGCTAGGAGAAGACTTCAGTGAGAAAACAATTTTCCTATTCTTTATTAACATTAAAAAAAAGACTTTACTTTTGGAATGGCACAGTGATTTACTAATTGAAAAGGAGAATGTGGAAGTGATGTCGTTTGCTTGTTTATATTTTGTGAGACTAAAACAATGATTATGTTTTCACCATAGATTAACAAAGAATAGATGGACCATAGATGGAGATTGGTGGACAAAGAATAGACTGGGAAATAAAAGCCAGGCTTTAATTTTGGTGGACCAGGAACTGAACTTTTGGTTCAGCTATTAACAGATCTCTAGGACATTACTTTGTGGTCAGTAGCTCTGAAGCATAATATTATATACTAGACATGACCATAACTTAGAAAAAATGAGAGAATTTTATGTGCGTTCAGGTATACATGTGCACCTTTTAGAAGAGTTTACTTAAATTACTATTCCTGCCAAGGAGTGCTGGTTGGTTTAATTTCCAATCGATAACACTGACAGGGGCTGCTTTGAAAAATCCTGTGGCTTACAGATTAAAACAGGGAACATAGAGAGCAGAACAAACTGTGTGTCCCTGTATCTGTCTTATCTGTAAAATTATGCTACTGTTTCAAAGATGCAGATACATGCATAACAACATAACCTTCAAATATGTAAAATAAACCACAGGAATCCAAATAACTGTAGAGATAGGCCCTCTAACAGGTGATTCAAAATCTCCCATCAACAGAAAACCTATGTCTCAGGTAGGATAGTGATGTCACAATGAGAGGGAAAAGTTCTGGGGATTTTTCCATAGATTCTTTTCTGTTCAGAAAGGACCATTTTTTTAGCTAGTCTGATACCCTCTGAACCTAAGCCATAGAAGTTTAGCTAGAGTTTTCTGCACAAAGCACAGCTGGTGTTTGAACTGTGGCATAACTTTGTAGATGGATGTCTAATGTTTATTTTTAAGAGAAAAGGGTGTTTTGGCAGCAGTATTCTGGGGGTTGTTTTGGGTTTTTTTTTGTTGTTTTCATTTCTACTAGAGAGAAAGGATGAGCCTTCTGATGAAGTTTAACCATGACAAGTGCAAGGTCCTACAACTGGGTCGGGGCAATCTCAGGCATAGCTCCAGGTAAGGCAGAGAAGAGGTTCAGAGCAGCCATGTGGAGAAGGACTTGGGGGTGTGGGTTGACGGAAAAATGAATGTGAGCCTGCAGTGTGCTCTTGCAGCCCAGAAAGCCAACTGTATCCTGGGCTGCATCAAAAGGAGCGTGACCAGCAGG
>JAOEHX010036672.1:0-17066 GCA_025448015.1 Bolborhynchus lineola
GTGGGAGGTGCCCCTGCCCATGGCAGGGGGGTTGGAACTAGATGATCTTAAGGTCCTTTCCAACCCTAACTATTCTTCGATTCTATGATTTTGGTGTGTTTTTTGGTTTGGTTGTTTTTTTATTTTATTTTATTACACTGATACAAAAGGAATGTAGTTTCTGAGAGAACCTGATTCCAGGCTCGTTACTATGGAGTACTCATTAGCATCAAAATGGTGGTAATACTTTGCTAAAATAGTTGGGCTGGGAGGATATCAGTGACCGGTCTGTCTCCATTGGTAGAAAACAATGAAAAGGCCACTACCTAACTGCCCACGAACCATGCCTTGGCCAGAGATAATCTATTGTGCTCCAAATCACAAATACATGGGAGAATGAAGGATAAGAAATTGAACAAAACATTACCAAAAAGTTGATGGTCAGTTACAGGAATGGATTTTCCATTCCTTCAGAGGGCCACTGCAACGCACAATGGGAAAAAAAGGATTTCTTCTCAACAGAACAGAAGGGTTCAAGTTATGGACCCTTAGTTCAGTATTCAGGTTGTATGGCCCCAATGAAGCCAATGCTATCATAAAGAATTTTGATCAAGGCAAATAATGTTGACTTAAGTGAAAATATAGTCTTTAATGTTGACTTTCATAAAAAAATACAGGAAGTTCTGCAGACAAGTACAATGAGATGCTTTAATTCTCCGCAGAATACAGTACAGAAGTATGGCAGTGAGATATAGGGGTTGGACTAGATGACCTTTGAAGGTCTCTTCCAACCCATGCTGTTCTATTGTTCTATGATATTTTTGGTCAGATAATTATTATTTTTTCTCTACTGGAAGATTTGTACAAATGACATAGTTACCTTGTGAATATAACACAATATTTGCTTGTTGGTGACTGACCAATAGAAGAATCAGTATGACATTGTGATAGTGACTTGGGTTATCCTTTACTGTGCACAGGAGAAGGAAGCAACCTCTGAATGAAGTTTGCTTTTATGATTTTATTCTGAACCTGATTTTCACTGTTTTTCACGTCATCATTAGATAACAGGGTACCAAATACATGAGCTGTTTGCCAATGCAGAGCAGCAGCCTTCCTGCATTCTACTTTATTCTCTTTTCCCTCTTAATTTGTCAACTTCAGAGCTTGGTTGAATATCACAGATATTAAAGGCCAGATGGAAAATCATCTTTTACCTGCATAATTTGTATCGCAGCATGAGTTACTGTTTCAGGGTGCTAGGACCATTTTGAAAGGTGGAGTATGTAATTATTTCAAATATTTGGGATTATTCAACCGATTTGACATTCATATGTGCATTTGGGGATTTGTCTGCTCATAGCACAAGTAGGAAAACAGGATACTGATTTACTTCCAGCAAATGTCTTTTTAGAAATTCTCTGTGGGAAACCCTTTTTAATGGATCTGGCAGTTCACGTTCCTCTAGCCACTTGTGCTGTATTCTTACTGTCTCACTATACAGTAAGACAGTAAAGACAATTTGAGTCTGCCAAGAATCCTGAGGGGATGTATTACTTGGAGTTATACTTTATGGTTACAAAATAAAAAGTGATTCCTTTCACCCAGGTAACTACTAAGTACTTTATGAGTAATTACATTTAAATATATCTGTGCTGTTTTCAGACTTAGCCAACCATTGTACAGTTTTATTTCCAATAACTATTTAGAGAGTTCATTTTAATTTGGGGGTACTGGTATGACTTTTTGGATGAAACGTGTGATTCCTGAAAAAGAAGGCACTAAATACTACAGATTTTGTATTAAGCCTTGCAAACTGCTTTATAACACAGCTTGCACCTGCCCTTACTCCGCCCTGTACATCTTCTCTTACAAACTCCAAATTTTATGGGATTTTTTTGTGAGTTTTCTAGACAATTCTTTAATGTAAATAACACTACTGCATGAAGGACTAGGTGGCTCTGTGGAGTCATTTAGAAAATGGATGGTTTATTCCTACATTTATCAAGTAAATAATAATCATGATATTATGGCAGCCAGTCCACCTGGGTTTTTGACCTCAGGTTCATGAACTGTTTAATATGCCAAATGGTAGGACCCTAAATGATCTGTTTTAGTAGCATAGACTGTTAGAAGATGAGAGAATTTGGCTGATTTGAGGAGTCTTCTTCTAAGGGTTTTTTCACCCTTCTTTGCTTGTAAACCTTCCTAAAAGAAAGTCTGGATGTGCCTCTTATTTGTATTGATTCAGCCCCATGACATACAAACATAAAAGAAAGCCTTTCAATTAAATGCTCGTTACTGCTGGTACTAGCATGGTATCAGCCCACAGTGTGACAGAGACCAGCGCAGAAGATGGAAGTGTAAACATTTTTCCTGTTACTAGTGAAAAATCCTCAGTGGGTAGTGTAATCTTTTATACCAGCCAAAATGCACTGAAAACATATTTCACAATCTCCTTCTAAAAATTCCTTCATTTACATCTAAACTCTTTTTCTAATCCCCTGAGTTGCACAGCCAGTGCCAATCTGAAAATAATGGTGACAATTTCAGTCTTTTAACAAGAAGTTAATGAAGGTGAAAGCTTTGCATATTCAGCTTGTGTCTGTGTGACAAATCAGGTGAAATGTATGAAGGTAATCAGGATTCCATTTGTCTTTTTGGACTCATGTCAAGTAGGGGGCCTATAAGGATGCTGGGGAGAGACTCTTTGTTAGGGACTGTAACGACAGGACGGGGTAACGGGTTCAAACTTAAACTCTCATGTTCCCTTTCCTTAGCTAGTTACCTGTGGACTCAGCAGAGATCCTAGATTGGATATGAGGAATAAGTTCTTTACTGGAAGGGTGGTGAGGCACTGGAACAGGCTGCCCAGGGAAGCTGTGAATGCTCCCTCCCTAGTGGTGTTCAAGGCCAGGCTGGACAGAGCCTTGGATGGCATGGTTTAGTGTGAGGTGTCCCTGCCTATGGCAGGGGGGTTGGAACTAGATGATCTTAAGGTCCTTTCCAACCCTGACTATTCTATGATTCTAATTTTTTTGCAGCTACTTTGGGGCAAGAACAAGAGCAGTGGATTCTAAATTAAAGTATTTGAAGAGTCACAATGAATAAATGAGTCAAAATCCAGTCTATTCTTAAATAACATATCTTTTCTATTTAAGTAAGCCCTGCTGGAGCAGGACCTGTATCCCTGGAGATTAAGCAAGCACTTTCAAGGTGATGCTGCTTTACCATCCACACCATTCTTTGCAGCAGCGTGGCACAAAAATTGCCTTTGTTTAGTTTCTGTAACTCGCAGGAACCAGAGTTTACTTTTTATTTTGGAATCTGGAGGCAGGGAAAAGCAGATGCTCTTTTCTTCTGCTATGCATGCTGTAGTGTTTGCATTTCCTCTGTCATCTGGTAAGGTCCAGGTTTCTTTTGCTGATTACTTAAAATGAGGTCAGTGGCTTCACAACAGTGTTGTCATATATAATCAGTTCTGTATTTTTCTGAATTTTGGAAAGATAATTGCCTTTCAAAGACTTGAGTGGAAACAGGTACATCTGTCTCTTAAACCCTTTATGATTCCAGTGTAAACACACATGTTGCAGAAGATAATGTAGATTGAAAGTAAGCAAGATCTGTGCTGTGACGTGGGATGAGAACGCCAGTGAGAGACTGTTTCTGACATGGTGGGTTTAGTATAATGACTTTTAAAGCATTCATTGGTCAGAGCTGGCATGGGAGCTTATATGACCCAATTTTGTTAATGCCTAGAACCTTTCAGAGCAATCCCAAGCATGTACTAACTTTTGTTGTATGTCTTGGCATATAGGGTCTGCAGAGCACAAGAGTTGCCAAAATCTCTGCTACTTTCAAATATGCCTCTCTACTAAGAGGAGCTGTGTGCTTCTGGGATCCAGCCAAAAATCTGGGCCAAGTGCATCAAATCAGTGCAATGGCTTCTGTCACACCACTTGCATAGAGGAGAATGTGGAAAGTTAATACAGTTATTTTTGTTAGCTAATTGTCAGAAATGTTGGAAGTTAAATGAAATGAATACTGACTTTTAAGCACTGTCCAGTGTCTGAAGCTTAGCTATAAATTTCAAATGAATGCTCATATCATTCCTATACTTTTCCCCGGTGTGGGGTTTTCCTCGTAAGTGAATAGCCTACTTGAGCTAGACCCCAGCAGAAATTTTATTTAAGACATAAAGCAGACATCATCATCATCATCTCAAAAAGTTAAAATAACTTCATTTAGTTTGCATATGTAAAAGCAAAACAGCTGTCTAATTTCTCAAAAAGACGTTAAGTGATATTTCTCTTGGATTCGTGTCTGCTTGGGAGGGTTGCTTACGGTGTGTTTTCCAAACAGGTTTAAAATAGAGATTAGAAGGACTTTTGAGATGCATGTGCTCTTGTCTATAAGAACTGTAATAATAACAAATGCCTGATCCTGAAATCTTTGATCATATAAGTAGCTGTTTACACGAGCAAACCTACTGACTTTAGGGATTCATTTGAGAAAGGATTGCTGCTGTGGATGAACTCTGCCAGCTGCAAGCATTTGGAGACTATATGCAACAGGCACAGCTGATGTAAGGTATTTTAGAGTCTGGCCAAAGACCCAAGAAGATGAAAAATGATGTTCAGAAAATAAAGAAGTTCTTTGAAAGCACCATAACTTTTGTTTTCCCCACTGCTAAGCTGTCTTGGCAAACACAATGTTTTACCGCAGTCTCAATTAATGGCTCTAAGACAGTTCTAAAGTCCAGCATGGCTAGTCCATATGGGACTCTGTACTTTCAAGTGGGGACATCACAGAGGTCCTGTTCAAACCTTCCCTGGCTGTTTCTTCTCTGTCCAGCCTGCCACACTTCTCTATTTTCCCCTGAAGACATCTTTTCATTCTCATTCTGGGGGCTGGCTTCTGCCTCTGATAGCTAACAACAGAGCATGGCTTATTACCTTGAAGCACAGTCCTTGTCTCTGATCACAATTTGTATGTCTGCGTAATTTTCAGCATTCTACTGACAGGGTATTTGAAGACAAAAGTTGCTCAGTATTTAATGGTAATGTATAGTTAGGTTTTTCAGCTCTGTAGACAAATTTAGTCTTCCATTGCGTTTTCTTTAAGGAATTTTAGCAGGTTTAGAACTTCACCAAAGCTGGAATAAAATCTAAGCAACATACATCAGCCAAGTCTCCAATATCAGCGTTACAAGATTTAAGAGCTCTTTGGTCTGATTGGATGTAGATGAGATAATGGTAATTTAATTGACATTATCTGAAAAAGGTGCATCTAAAAAGGACTCCTGTACTATGATAAATGCTAGTTTGCAGTGAATTCATTTGTGTTCCTAGACCTTCCCTGATACCAGTACGCTACAGACTCACCTTGCTGGAGGGGTCTTTATGTATCTGAATGCCTAAAAGGAGATATGATTTCAGGATATAACCTTATGATGCCCTTGTAATGAAGGGAGTGAATTGCACAGAGGAAGAAGGAAATCAAGTCTATCTATCATCAATCTCTGTATTTCATAGGTAGAAATCCAATGCTTTGACCTCTTTGCTCTGGTGGTAGCTTTTTCTTTCATGGGGTTCATGCAGCAGTGTAAGGATTTAATGTTCAGATTCCAGTTGTAACAGAGAATTTGGTTTAATATCTACATCTACAATGATGTGCCATGTGTTTTCCTGCCTCTCTACAGAATGCTCAAAATATGTAAGCATGCTACAGACACTGCTATGCAGGCTTACCTTCAAGAGAGACAAGGAGCAAGTCATGCTTACTTGTCTGTGATGCTAGCAATGTGCTTGGACTGGCTACTGCCAAGCTAGCAGCACTGTCCAGGACATCTCGTGATTTCTTGGCATAAGTTAAAAAAAAAAAAAATTGTACAAAACCAGAGGTTCCCAGGAAAGATGATTTTGATCATACAAGCTTGACTGGTAAAGCAAGTGTTCAAGAAGCTCCTCCTTCTTCCTCTGGGACAGGATGGTTTATGAGAGCTGTTGCAGAGCAAGTGGCTGAAAGAGCTAAGTCGAAGTCAAATGAAATGATTGTTATGACACTTTTTTTATTTAGTAGCATACATTAAAAGGACAGAATTGCAAAAGTGAGTGACTCTACAAATGTGTATAAAGTCATTCATATTTGACCTTTCACACTAGTGCCCTCACTTGTGTTGCTTGGCACTGCTTAACTTGAGCAACCACAGATCACTGTTAGTGATTGTGTGTCACTAACAGAAAGTCACCAGCTCTTAAACTGTTGACCTTAACTCTGGTATTATTATGTACTACTTAGAAAATAAGTAATAAACTCTCTCTTCTGAGATGAACTGCTGGCAGGCTCTTCCCCAAGGCCTAAAGCATAAATTGGTATGAAGATGCAACTTAGAATGTCAATCAAGCAAACATGAGGTCAGCTTTACTCCCTAAGTCAATAAGGTTTGTTTGCTGACTGACAGGACTCCTACAACCCTCTCTGAGATCACCCAGCATCAATCCCTGTTTTGTTCGTGTGGGTAGAAAGCAACAAAATATATATTCTACCCCTGTTGTGTCTAGTTATAATGATAGAGAATGTCTCCAGCTGACCAAGGTGTCCTCATTAATGATTGTTCTATGTTTAGCCCTTGCAGAGACCATGTGCCCCCAGTTTAATCAAAGACCTGGTAGTCATGGTAACGACACAGAGCATCTGGATGTATACGATTTGCCAAACACTGTAATACAGTACAAGATTAAAAGAACACACAACAGCACTAGGTGGATTAATGTATTGTTCCTTTCTACTACTGATTTTGAAGTGTTTATAGGAGCTCCCTAGCCAAATGCTAGACTGTTTTTGCAGAAAAAGAGCCCTGTTAACACAGGGGACAATTACTAATCTCCTTTTTTGTTTTGTTTTTTAATTTCATTTTGCAGGTGTATCAACATTCATATACGGCATATTATGTCCTCAGCAAAATACCTCATGGGTAAGCAATTTTTCAATGTCTACATTTTAAAACTCAGCCATTAAGAATTCTGCAAAATAATGTGTATTGTAACAAATGGTTTCCCATGACAGCCCTTTGCAGTGGTCTGGCATTCAGCTGCATCATCCACTGAGCTGTGTGTCATACAAAAGATGACACAGTCTGGAAACAGAAGTACTGAGCTTCCCCAGAGGGTCAGGCTATATGAACTTTATATTGCAGTTTTCAAGTTTTTTGGCTACAAGTATAGATGTGTTGATGTCTGGCTGAGAGCTGCACTTGGCCCCTCACCAGAGCACTGTCCAAGAACCTATCCAAGGGTGTTTAGTTCCTTATATTTGGTCAGAATTGAGTCATTGCCCTTCATTTGTGTCTCCTGGCATATTTTCTTAATACAAATTCTCTCTCTCGCATCTTGTCTGAAGGCATATAGACCAGTAGTCTGTTCCCAAGTTCCCAGTGCTGCTTAGATACATGTACTCACAATTATACTGAAGCTATGAGCCTTCAGGTTTGTAGTTTACCTTTCCAGAGAGTGTGAGGTAAATGCAGACAGATAGGAATGGAACACAGGCTTTGCACAGCATTTCTAAGCCTAATGAAAACATATCACTTTACCTAAAGCACATATACTGTAGAAGGTATGTATCCTTACAAGTAATAAACTTCCATCCTACAATGCGGTTTCCTTTAGGCCCCCATTCACTGGAGGTCCTGAGGTGGGCTCAGTGTTTAACACAGGCATTGGTTAGCTTGAGGGGATCCTTCTTTAGCTTTGATTAGTTGCAGGTTTTTAAATCCCCCTTTCTCAGTTTTGTCTTTGTGGCACTTCAAGTTACCTGTGGCTCCAAGCCTATCACCCTGCAGCTTATTTCTGTACATTATGGCTAAACATGTAGTAGATGTTTTGGATTCTTGCAATAACTGACAAAACCTGCAAAATTAAAAAACAAAAAAACCTGCCTGGTTTATATACAGGGTGATGATAGGAGCACCAAATAACTCAGGCTCTTCCAAATTCCAACCTGCTGCTCACAGCAGGTTACTCAAAGCTTTATCCAGCTGGATTTTGAAAACCTGGAGAGATGTGGACTGCACTGCTGGGCAACCAGTCCCACTGCCTGACTGTATGCATGCAGAGAAATTGTCTCCTTATATCCCTTCTGAACCTTCCCTCTCAGTTTATATCCACTCTCCCACTCATACTGTTGTATTAAACAGACCTTTGTGTCTCTGCTTTAGGAAAGCACTGGAGCAGGTCCTAAAATCCTGTTAATTTCTGCATCCGTAGGCCAGGTGCCTGCTGCTGAGAGAAGGCAGGGTCTTGGCCATGCCTGTGTGCTGAGTGTTTCCCAGTGCTTTTTGTAAGCAGCTCCCACTACGCCTGTGTACAGTGGATCAGCAGCCTTCAACTGGGTGGTCCTCAGGGGACCTCACTGTTTAACCCTAGAATGATGTTAGTCAGACACTGCAACGCCTACATCCAATCCAGTTTCCTTGGCACAGTAACCAGCGGGTTTAACAATAGAGAAGTACAGATTCAGTAGCAAGATACAGACACATCTCTCAGTACTTTTTCACCATGAAAATAGTAGTTACATTCAGGTGTTCCTCAAGGATTTGTCCCACACGCTTACCCATGCACACCAAAAAAAAAATAAAATCCCAAAACCAGAAAAAAAAAGAAAACTAAACAAAAACAGAGAAAAAGAAAAAAAAAAAATCCAAAACAAACAACAAAGATGAAATAACTTTCATTGGCTTCTATCTAGCAACAGAGAAACAGTACTTTCTGTAAAAAAGTCTGTACAAGGGAGACATATATGTTTTAAAATCTATGAGCCCTGGAGCTTGTGAAGCCTGCTTCCCTACAGCTTGTGTCTTGTGAGTGACTCACCACAAAAAAATCATGAGCTCGAGGTTAAGTTGTTTCAGTGTACAGTTGGAACATGGGAATTAGGAGGATTCTCACCACTGGCCATGTCAAATCTGGTCTCCCGGTGTGACATGCCACAGACTGCTTCAGTCTCTTTCCTTTCCTGTCTCAATGTGGTCTTTGGTTTTGCTTTTCTTTTTTTCCTTTTTTTTTTTTTTTCCCCCCCCAGGAACTTACTGGATTTATTTAGGTTTTGAAAGTTCCATCTTTCTGTCAGTATATCTGAAATTAGCCTGTGGGTTGAAACAGTGTTGAGCAACAGGATGAACTCACAGCATGAGAACATAAACTTTGTATCTGCAGTAAACCTGGCTAAGAACAAAAGCGTTTGACTGACAACACAATTCTATTCTAGACAAAATAAAGGTGGAAAAATAGAAGTATTATGCATAGTAGCATTAAAACTGCTGCAAATTAACAACACAGTGGTCCAGGCAGTTTGCTGCTGCTGCATGATCTTTCTTCCCTGACAACCAACTTCTTGGTCCCTCAGCTTCAACTCCATTACACACTCAGCTGTGTTTCAGCTTGGTTGTCTCCATATTGGTTGAGTAGTGGTGCAGACAGTTGCAGGGTTGGATGTGTCAGAGAAGAAATATCCAGTATAAGAGGAAGGTTTGGAAAGCGAGAGGGTTCCAGAAGGCACACAGGTGTTTCAGGCATCAGTGTCCCTACAGCATGATATAGTGATGGCTCAGGCCACCACAGGCTGGAGGAGGGTTGAAAGTATCGCACTTTCTGTATTGGTACAGGTATGGTACAGGCTGTAGGTGCTTTTAGAGGCATTGAAAACCATACTGTAGAGCAATAACTGCATTGATATTTCAGGTGATCATTGAACATGTAAGTGGTGGCAGGGGTGGCACATTGCCATTTCCCTGGAACATGGGTAGGTGAACATGATATAACAGGTGATGAAATACATCACCTGAAAGTAGAGCCTCTATTGGATGAACAGGTAATCTCTTCAGCATGTATTTCATGTTTAACACAGGAATATTGCTCTGATGGATTTGTGTGGATGAAGATTGTTGAGAGCAGGACAAAGCGCACCAACACAGCACAAAGTTCAGTTCAGTATGACGTTATCAAACGTCACAACGAAATTTGCAACTCTTAGGCAGCACCCTTGACCTCTACCTGACGGTAACACGAGTGATAAAAGCTTTTGGCACTGACCAACAACCCCTTTGCCATTTCTACAAACTCTTTTCATGCCTTAGTCCTCTTCTGCAAGTATGCGCCAACTTTATGCCCTGTTGGTGTGTGCCAGTGTCATGTTAGCATATCTCTAAATGAACAGCCGAGGCAATGACTGCTGCTGAACACACTCTCTACCCTCCACAGTATCCCTCCTGCTCATTAGACACTCCTGGAACCAGGCTGTGACAGCATGGCTTTCCCTGTGCTCTCTCTATGCTGTTCTTCATCCTCAGCTGCGAACCGCCTCATCAGGAAGGACAGACAGTTTATGCTTTTTACCCACTCATGCCCTTGCTACAGCCCTGCTGAGGCTAACTAATAAGGAAGCCAATTAATGTAATCTGCGGCATCACTTTTAAATAAAGTGACATTAATTTGCCAGCATAAATTGCTTTTTAAAGAGAAATTTCTAATTATTTTTGCTGTGTTCTGCAGACTCTCCAGATTCAGGCTGTGTCTGGAGTCAGAAGAGGCTAATACCAGCATTTTCCAGATTTTATTCCAAGCTTTCCATAAGTTTGACAAGTCAATTTGGGCACATCCTTAGCATATATGTTCACAAATGGTATTTTATACAGAGTGTGGGACTACAACATTTTTTCCATGAGAGCTGTTGTGGAAGCTAATTCCCAATAAGGAGCAGTAGCACAATTTTGCTCTCTATAGGACAACTAATGTAAGCCATGACATAGACTCGGAGTCTTTTATTTAAAAGTTAAAGTAACCCCAATGTAGAAGAAAGAGTAAATATCCCTGCAGAGATATTTACTGCACAGATTTAATATATCTTTGTTTTGTTATTCCAGCATCCTCACAGCCTCTTGGTAAACTCAGGGTGGAAACCCCTGCTGGTTTTGCCCCGTTTACCTTCTGTTTTCAATGGCCCGTGGTTTTCAGTTTCACAGGAGGAGCCAGCTGGAATCCACAGTTCTCATTTTCCTGGGCTGAGGTGTGTAGGGAGGTTATGTTCAGTTCAGCGTTCCTGCATGACACCCATTTTTATGGTCACCCAAAATCGAGACGCTGGCGTCGGCTGCCATCTAGTGGAACAAGCCTCTGTGCTTGCTGCTCATGTTCCCTGGTACTCTCCATACTGTCCCATCTGCTTTCCTCTGAACGGTGCTCAGATGTATCTGCCGGTAACTGCTTACAGCTGCCTGCATTATAAATATTTGTGCAATCCTCCTCTCATAACCCCAAAGTTGCACTTGCCAAATGGTAATTGCCAGCTAGTTGTAATTTATAGGTGCTATGGCAGCATCTGCAGGTCTGGATGTGGAACAGGGAGCTCTTATGCAAGGGGCTGGGAAAAGATGGAACACAAATACCATATACAGTTATTTCCTAATATTATTTTTCCTAGCTTTGGAAAATAAAAATTTAGCAATACAGTATAGGCAACAACCTACTTGTGAAATCCAGCTACCAAAAATCATTTTATTCTTTTATGGGTTTTAATAATGTTGCTCCTACTGAGTCCAATACGGATGATCTTGGTCATTCACAACCTTCACTAAACTAATAAAAAGTTCAGGGGCTTTATGGTCAGACCATGGCTGACCATAGTGTTCCCCTAATCTTCAGCATTGTTAAAAGTCATTTCACACCAGTGTGTGGTTCTGGATCACTAGTTTGATCTGGCACTGCAGGCCCTAAGCAAGAGCTAATTTTGGATGAGTACCCAAGGAGCCTTTAACTTTTTGCTGTAGCCAGCAGAAATGTTACACTTTTTCACAGTTCTGTGTCACGCATGCATTCCCTGAATTGAAGCCCAGCATTGAACATATATTTCCTCAGACCTCCTAGTACTCATCCAGTCCTGCACGAACTGTATCCCTCTCCACAGAGCTAAGTGGCAGGGATTAGTGCGGAGACGCTTGTATAAGCTCTCAGCACAGTGTTAGCACATCTAGCTGGGGCATGTCAACGGGAGATTCCAAATATAGGGATCAGTGAGAAAGTTATTCTCATTCCTCACTGATTTTGTTTATAGGACAGAGGGAATTGTACACATTTATGCCTAAGCAGAATCCATATTTCTTACCAAATGTATATAGTGTAATCAGAGGAACAGTGAGTAGATCGCAGAGCCAATAGCGGAGCTGAGGTCAGCTTTTCCTGCCTACACTGCTGAGGGTCTGTAAAATACTGCATACATCCCCCACACTGAACTCCCAGTGACTTCAAGAGAAGTCTCGTGAGTGGAATGAGTGCAAAATATGCATTGAAGATCCACAGAAGTGATAACAGGAGGAGCAGCTGAACTTGTGCTTCACTGTGAGTTGATTTTTCAAAGTGATGTCTGTAGATCTCTCTGCAGAGCTTTCACTGATGTTCCTGTACAAGCTACTGGCAGGAAAGAGGTAAAGTTAATTAAATAAATCTTAATCATATTTGTGCATATCCTATCATAAAATATTTTGAAAGACAAGGTTTTCTTTCCAAAAGCTCAAATTTCCATGTTCACATCAAAAGAAAAATGTTTCATTGTTTAAAATCATGGTTAAGCTTCAGGGAACTGGCTTGGCTGCAGACATCTGTCCATTTGACTAAGGCTATTCAACTCTATTTTGTTTTGGCCTGCTACGCACCTTTTCTGTAGCATTAAAGAAATTTCATGTGCCTCAGTGTCCCCATCTGCAAAGCAAGGAGAGAAACATTGCTTACCAGACAGAAGCGATGTCTGATAATTACTGTGGAGTGCTGTACAATTTAACTTTTTAACATTTATGAACTTGTACTAGAGCCCACATTTTATCTTAAGAGGAAAAAGTACTGAATTTAATAGTTTGATTTCAGCTAATTAAATTTTACTTAAAGGAGTTGAATATTTTCCTTCCACAATGCTATAAAGAGGTTGAAATAAACCCTTATAAAAAAGGTATGTAAAACTAAATAACAATGTGAAATTTTTTAAAGTAGAAATACTCATTCTACAGTTTGTTATTGCTTCTTTTCTCTTCTCTCTCTAACAATTACCATTCCATGGTTTTTATTGTCTTTTTGAGATACCTCATATAGTTAATTAAGACATCTCTGATTTACAGTGTGGTGGCTTTTATGCCAGACTAAAAATAACACCATCCTGATAATGTGACATGCTATTTCAGTTGTATTTTGACAACAAAAACTGACCCTCAAAATGGTAAACTTGATAACTTGATTGTGGAGCCTGACCTTAAATCCCCTAAAGTGGATAGGGATCTTTCAGTTGAGTTTACTGGCATTTGGCTCAAGCCCTGATGGAGCTGTTGGACTTCTTGCTTTTTATAATCATCTGAATTAAATACTCTTTAAATCACTGGAACAGTGGTTAAATCACATACCAGCTTATTGCTTAGGCATACATTTTGTACCTCTTTAAAAAGAGTGAGCCAGCATTTTATTAAGCAAAGCCGTTATTTGAGCATCACTCACTTCCAAGCAGTGGCAGGTTGAAAGCAGCTCAGCCTCAGAAGGCAGTTCAGGCAGGACTCTTGGCTATGCTGGTGGGAGGAAATCCACTTTAGCAGCTCAACAACATATTATTTCCCCAGGGGATTTGCCATTTTCTTGCCGTGTTGGTCACTGTATAGCAGTTTTCATGTAAATGTTCCTTTCCTGTGTAGGCAAAGCAATTCTTACCACATGCTTCTCTCTTCCAGAATCAGTTGCGATGTGGGTGGACACCTTAGAAACCATGTATAGCGATAATAACAACGAATAGTCCCCTGATGGGAGGGCTTGATATTAAGATTACAGCAATGACTACTGAGACTAAAAGAACCGAAGAAGATCTTGGTAATTAATAGTTAGATGCAGATGTTAGCATTTTAGCAGAGAAAAGCCCAGCAGCCAACCTCCTTATGTTACAAAAAGGTCAAGAGCTTATGGCTCATCAGGAATTAAAAAAAAAAGGGTTTGAAGCAAACTCTTCCTTAGTGTTTGTCTGAGGGGCACCCTGAAATGGAGGCAGGGATCCTATTAAATTATTTTATTGAATAAAATGTGCTTCAATGGTGAGCAGTTTATCTGGATTTGGAAATGTTTGTGTGTCTCAGTGCAAATGAACCTTCTCCAGTCCCCAGGTTGTGGTCATCCTCCAAAGCATACCGCAGGTTACACACACAACCCTAACCCTAACCACCACCAAAACTTGGCATGTTGGCATGGATTTTCTTCTGTATTTATACTCAGAAAGGTTGAACTACTACATAGAGTCTTGCCAGAAAAGAGAAAAAAGGTGGGTGAAAGAGAATGTGTAAACTGATGGTGCAAAGCAGTGAACAGACAATTAACCACAGCCCCTACAATTGCTGTTTCTATGCATCACCTTCCCAGAAATAAAATTGTTCTGTGTGTGGATTTTCATAGTGGGGACTGGGACTTCTTTGTTTGCATTTTCGTCCTTATGTGCAAGGTTCTGAGAGGGGGTCCACTAGATTAGGAACAAGTAACATGTATTTCCCCAGGGGGGCTGCTGTTGGGCTATGGAGACACCCTGCAGCCTGGGCCTTGAATTTGTTGTCATGGTTGGGTGGTAACTCTTTCAGCCTACTTACACTCTCAGTGCAGTATTGTTTGATTACACGGCACAAAGAATGTGTGCTGCTTGTTACTGCATGTGGGAACCTGGGAAAAAGCCAGTTTTGAAGACCAAAACCTACAAGACTATGGGCATTTCCTCGCTGCCATGGGGTTTAAAATAGGCATCCTGCCCCCTAAGGAAGTTCAGAACATATGGGGAAATGGTGAAATTCGGGAAATGCAGGCATGGTTGAAGAAAGGATGACACATCCAGGGCTTTCCTTGATACCATAATCTCTGAGAAAGTCTCTTTATGGCAAAGGTGATAAAATCCCAGGCTGGTAGCCCAGACTGTGTCACACCAGCCCTGATGTCTCTTCACGCCTTACCCTAACTCTCCATTTATGGCATGCTCCATTATGAATTTAAGGAGATCAGAGATGAATAGGAAAGCTTGTTTTCCATGTCACACATGAGAAGGTGATACAGGAATGAGAGGACCTTCTGTATATTGAGTTGTGAAGGCAGAAGTTACACCCCACTTCAAATGGAGCATTTCTCTTGCATATATAAGGTTTATACATGTTTGCTATGAGGCAGAACTGTAGGGCTAGAGTGGTATTTTGGTCCTTTAAATAAAGAGAGTGTTTTGCAGTCCACTTTTGAAATCTGAAATCAGGCTAGTTGTGGTACTGCTTAAAAGTGATCACATCACTGTTGATAAGAAATTGAATTAATGGCTCTATTAAGTATATGCCTTGTTTATTTTAACTGACGATGACCTGGTCTGTATGGGGAGAGGCTGTTTAGAATAGTGTGTTTCAATATTCCTGAGAACGTATGCAGAAAACTCCAAGATCTCTTTATCCTATTGATATGAGAAGAAATAAGATTTGCTCGAAGTCTCATAAAAGATGTGGAGGATACTGAGTCATTCTGGTTTTGTCTGAAACCCAGTAACACAAACTGTTAGATTAGTCTAGAGCACAAACCCAAGAATCAATCTCTTGGCCTAATTCAAAGTGTTACCCAGCATCCAGTGAAGTCATATTGTAACGAGGCACTTCCACTGGCTCCGGGAGTAGTAGATCACAGCTATATCTCATTTTATGTACTAATAAACCCATATTGCTCTCTGCAGGCATCACATTGTGGTGCTATATTTTTGTCATGGTTTGGAAGTCAGACAAGGTCAGATGGATAGGAAATGCTAAGGTTTCATCACAAACAGCCTTTCCTGGAGAGTCGTAGAGTTGTTCTGAAGGACCGTGTACATTCATCCTGTGCTTGTCATTGTTGAAATCTTTCAGTTTGTCCTTAAATATCTCAGTGCTTACTGGGTTGTTTGTCCTCAGCTTGTATTTTTTTACCGGTATTTTGAATCTTTGGCTACCTGTAATTCTGAGTAGCCTTGACAGCATTAAAATATTCAGATTTTCATTTTTCCATGCCTCTGTTAGAGATAAAGTTGAAATCCTGATAAAATCCAGTGCCTTTCTTTATGCCTTATGTAGCTTGAGATCCGAGCTGGCTGAGAAACTTTCTATAGAGTAAGAGAAAATTACAGGAGTGAAAGAAAATTACTTTTAAGCAGTTGTGTTTATCACCTGAATGCCATCACCTCTCATTGTCTCTTTAGGGGACAAAATATGACTCCAGGAACTAAGGTTCTTTTAAAAAATGTAATAAAAATTCACTCTGTCATCTATGATTTAGAGGGGTCACATGAGAAACACGATAATGTCATAATTTTTAAAGTAATGCTGCTAGTTTCTAAGGATCATTTCCACTGTTTGCTTACTCAGGGAAATGTAGAGATTTGGATCAATGGCTCTCAGTCCTCCAGCCTGCATTACCATGACACCTAGCTGGGTACCAGTCTCTGATGCATTTTAAAATCAGTTTTTGTAGACTTCTCTAGAAAAGCAAGCCTGTGCCATCTTTTCACATAATCCCTAACAGAATTTCATAACTTCTTTTCTGACAAATGATTGATTTTAAAGTAGCATTAGTGTTGTGCAAGATTTTGCAAGCCCAGTACCAAATATTATGTTGATGGATGCTTTACAGACACAGGTAGACTATAATCAAAAAGACCTCTGAGCTCACATTGTTGACTTGAATATGATTGGATTGCCAAATTACAAGCAAATGTTTTAGATTCCCTTGCTTTTTATGTTTTGCATTCATAGAATTAATTCATCTTGGACAAGGTGGTTGGTGAGCTCAGCGGTTTTTAAGAACAACTGAATGATCTGATATGTATCTGTAGTTGTAATTAATAAATTCAAATTGCTTTCATTGCCTCCTTCTACTTTTGTTCTGCAAAAAGTGCTGTAAGGAGAATATGTATATGTGTGCAGATGTGCATTAAGCAGTGAATAGCAGATGAGCCTAGATGAATGGGAGAGCTTTCCCTATCTATTTAAGCACTTTTATTACAATTCCAGGAGGATTCTTTTAGTT